>PVKM010028429.1:0-18051 GCA_004027735.1 Carollia perspicillata
CTGCCTTGTCTCCCAGTTGGTGCCACCTTGACCTTGCCTCCAGAAGGGACTGGAGCACTGCTCGCTAAGCCCCCAAGGCTACGCCGCAGTCCCCACCCCCGCAACAGAGGAACAGCTGGAAGCCCCTGCACTGGAGAGCACTGAGGGCGACAGGCAGGCACTGAGGTCAGAAAGGGGCCTGGGTGGCCACCGAAGGACCTTTGGCTGGGCTCTGAGTGGGACGGAAGGACATGAGGCGAGATCCACCCGCCTCAGTAAAGCTCTGGTCTGGGCAGCAGGGCTGAGTGGGGCAGGAAGAGTAGTGGAGGGGCCTCGGGGTGTCTGACAGGAGCGGCAGGGGAGGGAGGAAGGTTTTCAGGCGGGTAACGAAGGAGTGGAGAGTTCGGGCTGGAGGCCGTGAGAACAGACGAGGGCCACGTTCTCTTCCCCTCCTTTTCCTGGGACCAGGACTGCTACAGTCACAGCAACTGGGCGGAACTAGGGCGGCGGCAGCCACACCCTTACCTCCTCTGGCCACCGCACGAGCTGGTGAGCCTGACACAAGGTGCAGCCACAAGGCCGTGCCCCCAGTGGTTAGGGAGGAGCCCTGAGGGCCCCCTCTTTTCAGTCCACCCAGCCACCGTGGCACGTGCCAAGGCCACACTGGGTGTGACATCACTTCACCTCTGGAATGACCCGTGAGGCTTCCCAGTGTAACCAAAGGCCAGGTCAGTTAGGTGGCTTCCCTAAGGTCACACAGGGAAGGACAGAGCTAGGACCAGGTCTGCAGACCTCATGGAGGTCTCTGTCTTTCACATGACTTCCTCCCTGCCACTGGATCCCATGGGGCTTTCTCTCCCGGTCCCCTCAACCTCCACACTAAACAACAACCATGAGCTGCGTGCTGTCCATGGTGAGTGCACCCCCCGGTCACAGCTCCCAGAGGGCACCTCCCTGTAGGGCTGGCTCCCACACCGCTAGCTTTTCTAGCGCAGTCCCAGTCTCAAATAGCCAGTCTCACCACCAGCCCCTGAACTCCAGGAAGCCTGGAAGTGTACCTACGAAAGCTCCCTGTGGGCTTTCCCCCTGTTCTAGCTGGGAGGAAGAGCTGAGGGAGTTTGGGTGGATAGGGATAAGGGCCGGGGCAGCAGAATCTTGGGTTCTAGACAGCTGCCCTCTCTTCACCGTGGGAGATCTCACCTGCTCTGATTGTGAGGGGCCGAGCTGCCCCAGGAATTTGCTGGGTTTTACACTCCCCTCTGGCTACTCTGGAACTCATCCCCACAAGTCTCCAGGTACCAGACAGGAAAGCCCTCAGAAGGAAGGGGAGAAAGTCACCCCCTTTCCCCTGACCCAGTCCCCAGGGATCTCAGTCCTCTAGGTCCTTGCCCCACTTCTGATAAGAAGGGAAGAACATTGGGTAGGTGGGCACAGGCCCACTGAGGTGGCTGTGACTTGTTCGGGGAGGGACGGAGAGCAGCTTCGCACCTCCTAAGCCTTCTCCGTTGCCCAAGGGCAGCTTTGGGGGACCGACTAGAGGGCCCGCAGGACCCATCACGTGCTGTGTGACTGACCCCTCCAGACAGGCCCTCCACCAAATGTCATCACTTCCTGCTGATCCTGTGCGGAGCAGAGAGAGAGTCAGGCCAGGCCGGGAAGGGCCCCATTTTCTTAGGAGGTAGTGAGTTTTTTACTGCTCCCCTCCAGATCCCTTTCCCAGCCCAGGAAAACGTAGCCACGGGGGCCGTCTTGACCAGAGCAGTTCCCAGCTGCCACAGAGAGGCCACAACAAGGACAGCACAGTCCTGGGCTTCCCCCCCTACCCACGTGCTCTGCCTCCAGGCTGCAAAACCGGCCCTTCTGGCCTCCAACAGGCCTGTAGCCTCCAGTGAAGATGCCTGGGACACGGGACTGTCTCCAGGCGAGCGGCCTCCTGGACACGGGCTCCTCAGGTGCTCCTCAGGGAGCCGAGAAACCAGGGGCTGGGGACAAACGTGCAGACCCTTCACTGTGGCCCTCCCCAGGCTGTTGGACATCGCCCCAGCCTCCAGCCTCAGTTTTGTCCTGGACACCGCGGGCAGCGTGGGCAAGGAGATCAACGCTGCCGAGATCCAGGCTCACCACATTGTGGAGCATCAGCAGGGCAGCCCCGCAGATCCTGGCCACTGTGTCCTGGTGCCTTTCCATGACCCAGGTGACTGTGGGCTGGCTGGGACAGCGGAGGGAAGGCACGTCCAACGCAAGGGGTTAACGCCCCTGATGGGCGGTGGGCCTGAGTGGGCCTTTCCCAGGTACCTGTGTGTATACAGGAAGCAATCGGGCACTTCTTCCCCTGCTTCTGAAAAGGCACCAATTCACGTCTGGATTTCATCATGACCCATGCTTAGGTGGGTGGCCTCTGCTTTCTTTGGCTTCAGTGCTAATAAGTCATTTTCAGTTCTCTCTACTCACAGACAGAGGTTGGGGTGAGAATAGGGTTTCGGTGGGTCTAGGCCTCTGCAGAGTGTCTGAGACAGATACTTACATGGTATTCCTTTTCCTGACTAATTGGAAGTCAGACGATCTAGCCTGGGTCAACCAGTCTTATTATGTGTCCTTAGGTCGACCATGTAACTTCTCTTTGCCTCAATTTCATCATCCATAAAATGGGTCACTACCGGCTTTATCCTGTCTATCTCCCAGGGTTGAAATGATCATCAGACAAAATGCCTATAGGACTGAGAATTCCCTCAGGGCAGGGTTTGAGTCCAACTTGTCTGCATAAATCTCATAGTAGCTGGCAGAGAATAGGGCTTATTATATATTTGATGAAGGTATGAGTAAGTGAATAATGAAGAATTCAGCCATTTATGCCCCCTGGCTGGTATAGCTCAGTGGATTGAGCGCGGGCCTGGGAACCAGAGTCACAGGTTCAATTCCCAGTCAGGGCACATGCCTGGGTTGCAGGCCAGGTCCCCAGTAGGGGGCGCATGAGAGGCAACCACGCATTGATGTTTCTCTCCCTCTCTTTCTCCTTCCCTTCCCCTCCAAAGATAAATAAATAAAATATATTTTTTAAAAAAAGAATTCAGTCACTTATGTGTCAAGGCACTCTTCTAAGATTTACAAAGCTGACTCTTTTAGTCCTCCCAATTCCCCTCTGGGGTAAGTACTATTATTTTTCTGTCTTTTCTGGTAAGGAAACTGAGGCCCCAGTTGTTGTTTTGTACTTACACACATTTCCAAAAGGACCCAGGAACTGCTGCAACTTTGTTAAGGACATGAGGTCCACTCTCCCACCAGAAGTACCTGTCCTCTGCCCTGCCTGTATAAATATAAGGGAACATTGTTATTTCAGTGCTTGTCCAGCCCAAGAGTACAGCAAGCCATGACTGGGGAAGAGTGAGGGGAGCCCTCTCCTCATGCATCTCAACCTCCTTTCCTTCTCCCCAGGGTGTGGCCCTGTCTTCACAACCAGTGACCCTGACAGGTTCTAGCAAAACTCAGTGAGATCCAAGCTTTCGGGGTGGAGGCGAGCCTGAGAAGTGCCTGTCAGTCCCGGAGGTTTGCCCTCCCTGCTTCCCTTCTTCTCCACCGCCCTTCCCAGGTGCTACCACTGGGGGGAGCTAGAGCCTTCCTGGGGCCCCACCCCTTTCTGCCTTCAGAGCCTGGTTCTACTAGCTTCACCCGAGGGCCACATTGCCTCCTCCTCTGCCCTACCTCCCTGGACCCATTCCTGCCGCTGCTGTTTTCACACCAGTCCTTTCCCTGCCTGCCGGCTGGCCCTGCTGCATACACCTCCACGCTCAGACATTTTTGTCTTTGCTGATGCCTCCCCCACAGATACCTTTCTCACCAACCGGGTGGAGTCCCTGACTCCGGAGCAACACTGCGGAGTGAGCATAGCCCGTGGCAGACCTAGTGTTAGCCACCCAGGGACGCAGGAGGCCCTGTGACAACCATCTCATAACAAGGGTCCCACCACACTGTGGTGGTTCAACAAGCCTTGGCACGGGTGGGAGAAGGGTACAACGAGCTTAGCATTTCCTGATCCTTTTCACAATACTGAAAGTGGGAGGCCCTACCTTTAGTGATGCTGAATTTGTATTTGAACCCGCCTCCAAGTAACCATTTGAGGAACTGGAGATCTGGTAGCCAATAAACCACCCTGTGGATGTCGTATTGTAACAGTGACAAGGGAGTGGCAACGACTAACTGAAGGCCAGGGGTTGTGTCATTGGAAGACCCCGTGTAGCCACAGGGTAGCCGGAGACCTTACCCCTCATGATGAGCTCTGTGGAAAGCTGGAGCACAGGAGGTCCTCACTTGTAATGGTAATGGCACTTGGGCACCTCAAGTACTGGCCTCCCTCCTGGGCACAGGTAACATTCCTGGTGACTGAAGACCCATTATGGGGTCAGGCCCGAGCTCGTTGTGAGGTCTTGTGCCCTCTGTGTTTTTGAGCCACATGACGGGGTAGCCCCGGCGCCTGGAGGAGAGGCGATCTTCACCGAAGATCAGCACATTCGAGATGTGGCAACTGCTGTTGGGGACAGCATGGCGGACCTGTGGAGTGTAGGGTACAGAGGGACCCATGCTTTCAGCTCAGAACTAAAGGGATGAGTGACACTGCATTCCTTCCTCATGGAAGGAAGGGAATGGCTCCCACTTCTGTGTTGCCAGAAGGGTGTGAGAGGGAGGAAAAGGACATTCATCTGTGAGAGCTATGGCTACCCATCTTCTTCAGTGAGAACCAGCCCCTCCCCCCAGCCTTGGGCTCCAATTTTCTGTCCTCGGGGCCACCACGGAAAGTCCTGCCACCTTTCAAGGGAGGGACAAGAAGTGACTGACTCATCCTTAACCCCTCACCTCCAACTTGGTCACTGACTGTAACTTCACCCCTGGTCTTACGCCCCTCTCTCACTGGTACCCCTTTTCCAGATGTGGCAGTTTCTTTCTGTCGCCATCTTTCTCCCACCTTTGCTCCCACCTCATCCCATGCCCTGTCTTCTCCCCATATTCTGGTCTTGCCCATCCTTGCCCGCTGGAAGCTCCGGCTGTGGTGCGTGGGAGGCCACTGTGCTCAGTGTGGATGGACTGCTCCAGAGGGTCGCAGTCTGGATCCATGGGGAGGGAGGCCAGCAGCTTCTGAGTCAGGAACCGTGCAGGCACTTCCACATGTGTGCCTCAAGGCGGGGGGAAGAACTGGGAATGGAGAATGCGGGATACTGTACTAAGGGGAGGAATTGTCTCAGGTGACAATCTCTTGCTCCCCACTCCCACACCCAGGCGTTTCCCAGGGCCAGGAGGAAGTCCAGGGGTCTCTAGGTCACACCTGCTGTTCTGGGCAGTTCTGGATGGTGACCACGAATGATCCCATAGACAAGGACCTGGGAGATCCAGGTCACAGCCAGAGGGCACTGCTCAGGTGAGAGTGCAAGGTAAGGGTGGAGACATTCCTGAGGAGGGGAGGGGAGGGGAGGGGGAGGGAGGAGTGCGGAGCTCGGAGAGCAGTGTCAGTCACATTCATTGGGGAAGGGCTCCACTGCCTTCACCTCTCAGCTCAGACCTCCCTGGATTTCGGGATCCTGATGGAGAACGGCCCCCACCCTGGCCTCTGCCCCCTGACTCAGCCAGTTGCAGGCGCATCTATTCCCCCCACCCCGATTTGTTCATTAATTTTGTATTTATAAAATTCTACATATATTTAACTTTCTATTGCATTATAATTTACATATTTTACATAAATGTGCACTAAAGTTCAGTGCGCAGCTGGATGGATTTCATCCAATATACTCATGGAACCCTCCCTGAGTTCGAGATTCAGAAGACTTCCAGCCTCCCAGAAGTCCCTTCTAACCCTTCCCATCAGCACGCCCAGAAGTAACCCCTCTTCCCCATCCGGACTCCCGAGAAGGAACGCCTGTTCCGAAGGCCGTTCATGCCGTTCTTTTCTCTCTGTCTCCGAATCTGACGCAGAGCGCTGTTCTCCCCGCCCCTCCCCTGCCCCGGGTCTCCAGACCCAGCAGCTGGCAGAAGGGACAGGGTTGGCCTCCAGAGGTCACCGCAGTCACCCTCTGCTTCACATCTCCCACGTCATCCTTCGATGGGTCCCCGGGGTGCCCAGCTGGGCTTCCCTTTGGAGGCCAGGGGAGCCCGTGAGCAAGGTCGCGTCACAGCCTCGCTTCCGCCCACGCTTCTGGCCACCCCGAGTCCTTCTCCGGAGCTGACCGTCCAGGGTGGAGGAGGGGCGTCCCGCGCCCGGCTGCCCCCCCAGCCCGGCACCGTGGCCCGGGCCCTTCGGGAGGTGAGGCGCTTGGGGACGGGGGCTGGGGCTGGGGCTGGGGAGCCCTGCGACTTCTCCTCCCCTGACCCGCCCTCCTCCGCAGCTCTGGGGACCTTCCGGTCTCCTGGCTGGGGCGCGAGGCGCACCTCCCCAAGCCCGCCCGCCAGCCCTTCGCATCGCCAGCTTCTCCGGCCCTCGGGATCTTGGTACTGGAGCTCCTGTCAACGCCAGCTTCGCTCTCACTTCCAGCCTCTCCACGTCAAGCTTCTGAACGCTCCTGCTGCTTTCTGCTCCCACACTTCCCGGCCAGGTATCGCGTACGCACTTTTAAGCCCCGCCTCTGGCCCCTTCCAATTGGCCCGCAGGTTCTTCTCTTCCCTCCCCGCGGGGCTCCGCTCCTTGACTGTCCCCTGTGCCTGGGCTGCAGATCGCTGTCTCGAGCCAGTCAATGGGATTTCCCGGGAAATGAATACAGCCGCCTGGGGGCGCCTAGGCTGGAGGTTTTCCTTCTCGTGCACGTGTCCCGTCTCTTAACGAGATTGAGATGGAGGGTAATAGATTTTCCCACAATGCACTTTCCCTAACCCTAGGGAACCAAACTGAAGACTCGTTGTTTGAGGAAGTTGCTTTCTATTTCTCTGTAGCATCTTTATTCCACTATTTGTTCTTGCTCTTCCAAGTTCAGGTAGAGGGGAAGATATATGGGGAAGAGACAAAGGGAGGGAGGGGGGTAAAAGGGTACCAGAAAGTGTTACTTACATAATTTTTTTATTGGAAATTCTGGAGAAACTTTTATTCTATTTTTGATTTTTAAAATTGAAGGATAGTTTCAATAAACACGTCTTCTCCCCAGAGTGATTTCAAAGAAAGATAACGTATGCACGTCCTACTGGAGGGTGAGGGCGTAAGATCCCAAGAAGATGAAATGAAAATTTTCGGGAGCAGAAAAGAAAGTTCACACCAAGATGTTTAGACTTCAGTTGACCCACAACCTGGAGCCATTCAGCTGTTGAGTCAAGAGGCAGAATAAGAAGGTTCTGACTCATCCTCTTCTGTCACCAACTGAGGGGAATGAGAGGAGGCTTTAGACACTGGTAGGGCCCCTACACCCCTTGGGGAAGCCTAGCTGAGCCACCTCCCCTTTTGGCCGAATGACCTCTTTCTGCTGCGTTGACAACTCCTGGAGAAGAGAAGAGAAACAGTCTGGACATCTGTGCTCTGCCCTGCCCCTCCTCCCCTCCAGTTTACCTGTCGTTGCCATAAGTTCGACTTCCTTGGCCTCCCTTCCAGTCCTGGGTGACACAGGAAAAAGCCTGTTCAAGGGACTCTGGGAGAACAGGGAGGGATAGTCAATGTTCTCATTCAAACCAGTGTTAATCTCTGGTCTCCTCTCTACCCCAACCTCCCAACCAGAGGTAACCAAACTGTTGGCGTCTCTGGGCCACACTGGAGGAAGAAGAGTTGTCTTGGGCCACACATTATACAAACACTAACGGAAACTGATTAGCAAAAAAAAAAGGGGTTTTAAATAAATTTGATTTTCTGTTGGTCCACATTTTATAGCCATCCTGAGCTGCATGTGGCCCACAGGCCACAGGTCTGATACCCCGAAAACAATAAATTCACCTTTCCCTGAATCAGAGTCTACAAACAGATGTTCACTTCCTAAATCTGGGCTAACTGGGGACCTCCAGGCTCCGAGTCTAAATCTATTAGGAAATCTGCCCTGGCTGGTGTAGCTCAGTGGGTTGAGCACTGGCCTGTGAACCAAAGGGTCACTGGTTCGATTCCCAGTCAGGGCACATGCCTGGGTGGCGGGCCAGGTTCCCAGATGAGGGTGTGTGAGAGGCAAAGGATCAATATATCTCTCACACATTAATGTTTCTCTCCCTCTCTTTCTCTCTCCCTTCCCCTCTCTCTAAAAGTAAATAAATTAAAAGAATTTCAAAGGAACTAACTAACTAAATAAATCTGTTAGAAAATCCTAAAGGAGAGTTGAAGGTTGACCGTGTGAAAACCTGAGGTCCATCTGCAATTATATGCCATCACCACAGGCCATTCCTCTTTTCCATCTGGGTCCCTTCATCCCAATACCCCTCTAAGGCAGGTGGGAAAACCCAATACTCTCCACTCCATCTCTTCAACAGTTCAGTTCCTCCATCCCCTCAAGTAACACACTATCATCTTTCTTCATGGATATGCCCTGTCTATCCCTGACCCATCATTGGTGTAACCCAGGCCACTCCCCCATGTCATGAGGGATCCAAACACTTCTGTCTGAATGGAATGCAGACTAGTCTTCTCCAATCCAACAGTGAAAGCCAACCTAACATTTACTGGCACTGTAATAACATTTACTGTTATTACAATGTTGCTTCTAATTCACGATCCCTGCCCGTTAACGTTCTCCTTTTCAGGATGGTGTCAGGCTGTGTCCACTCATCCCTGCTCCCCATCCCACACACCTCAGGGCAACCCCACACCTCACCAAGGACCCCCACACATAGCTGCTGTTGCTGTGCCTTCCTCGGCCGGTCCTCACACCAGACCTGGCCATACGTCAGCAGCTCCAACCCCTGCCGCAGGGCGTCCTGTTCCCTCTCCAGAGCCTGCATTCTCTGCAGCTAGAAAATGTAAGCAGCAGAGGCTGCATCCCTCTGCGTTAGGGCTCTGGACTCTGCCCTTCCTTGAAACTTCTGCTTGGGTTCACTGTCTGGTCACTGAACGTGAGCCCAGCCTGGGCAAGGGAAACCAGTGGGGAAGACTTATGAGTCCTCAAAATTGCCTGGAAATGTAGGGGGCAGATCTAGGGAGAGGGGCTTCCCCTGGATCCTCTTGGACTACTACTCAGAGGAAGAAGTTCTGGGTCTCCTAGTCTTGGTGGCTTGTCCCCAGTGGTAGCAGAACTATGTAGGAGGCCTGCACCAGGAGCAGCCCACCAGCAGCACCCTGGCTTCCTAAGGCTCTGAGGTGGGAAGGGCGGAGCCACACCCACTGGCGCCCAGAGCTGGCCCCTCCCCCTTCCACAGCTCGCTGAGGTGCACTGGTCTACTCGTCTTTCAGCCTCTCAGAGGCCCTCCTGCGGTGGCTGAGGTCTGAGCCTGAGGTGTTCCCATCTCCTTGGTTTCCTCTGTCTTCCCTCATCTGGTTTTGTAGCATCTCTTGAAGTTAGTTTCTTTTTTTTTTCAAGATTTTATTTATTTATTTTTAGAGAGAGGGTTAGGGAAGGAGTGAGGGAGAGAAACATCAATATCTGGTTGCCTCTCAAATGCCCCCTACCGGGGGACCTGGCCCGCAACCCAGGCATGTGACCTGGCTGGGTATTGAACGGGCAGCACTTTGGTTTGCAGGCTGGTGCTCAGTCCACTGAGCTGCACCAGCCAGGGTTGAAGTTAGTTTCCTATGAAGTCTCCGGGGGTAGAATCTCCATCTGTCCTCCTACAGAACTGTCACTATGTTTTTAAATTTTATTAATAATATTTAATTTATTGATTTAAGAGAGAGACAAAGAGTAACATTGATTTGTTCCACTTTTTAAAAAAAGACTTTATTTACTTTTAGAGAGGGGAAGGGAGAAGAGAGGGAAACATCAATGTGTGGTTGCCTCTCAAATGCCCCCTCAGGACCTGGCCCACAACCCAGGGACGTGCCCTAGAATGGGAATCAAACTGGCGACCCCTTGGTTCGCGGGCTGGCAGTCAATCCGCTGAGCCACACCAGCCAGAGCTGCTGTTCCACTTACTTGTGCATCCATTGGTTGACTCTCTTTTTCAAAAAATATTTTATTTATTTATTTTTAGAGAGGGGGAGGGAGGGAGAGGAGAGAAACATGGATGTGTAAGGCATACATCTGTAGCCTCCTGCACACCCCCAGCTGTGGACCTGGCCCACAACCCAGGCATGCACCCTGGCTGAGGACTGAACCAGTGACCTTTCAGTTTACACATCAGTGCTCAGTCCACTGAGCCACAGCAGCCGGGGCGTCACTATATTTCTAACGAGGCAGGGCAGGTCCTTCTGTAGACTCCTGCTTGGTGTTTCATCTCTTTTCTATTCTCTTGCTTTGTTTTGGCTGGAATAAGAAAACAATAACTTTCCTTTTAAAAAAATCTTTATTCCTAATATGAAACAAAACAGTTTCCAGAGAAACTGAGAATTCTGGGTTTGAAAATGATAATGAAATGAAGAGGGGATGGCAGCCCACAGGGGCTTGGGAAGTGGAGGGGGGCGGAGGAAGGACTCTCAGAGGATGGTGGTGGCCGCAGGCAGCACTTCCTGGCTCATGAAAATCTCCAGGTCCAGGCTGGGATCTTCCAAATCCAGTTTCAGAAACTTATCTACTAATGTCTGGCAACTGAGGAGAGAGAGAGCAGTGAGATACACGAGATAATTGACTCCTGAGCAGAGGGGAGAAGCTGTGGCACAGGAAACTGAGACCTTGAAAATCCTGGGATTTCAGAAACAGTGGGTCACTGAAAGGCAAAGAGGCTTTCTGAGTCCCTGCAAGGGGCGAAGAGCTGCACGAGCTGCTAGAGAGAACAAGGAACCTGGGTCATGCACTCACTTTTCCATTTGCCTCTCCTTGAGCAACTCCTTGATAGGCCTGATGGGCTTCCCACTGCGGATCAAGTCCGAGACCTAGGCACAAGGAAGGCGAAGGGGGAGGGGGAGTTGGGTAAGAAAAGAGGAAGTAAGTGTCAGAAATCCAAGCCCCTGAGAAGAGCAGGGCAGTGGAAGCAAGCCCTGATAGACATGGTTCATAGCAGGATCTCATCACCTCCTTGCCACGAGAAATGAGCTTGTCAGGAAGCCTGGCCTGGGCAGCTGTGTGGGAGGCATGGCTGGCATTGGCAACACCTTCGCAAACCCGATAAAAGAAGACAAGGTCATTCCCATCCTCACAGGTCTCCATGGTCTTAAAAAAGAATAAAAGGGGACAGTGTGTCATTACCACTCAGCCTCCTGCCCTGAAACCTATGGCCCATCCCTGTGGGGAAGGAGGAAAGGGGAGAGACATGGTCCCTGTGTTCGGGGAGCCCCTGTTCTGAGGGAGGAGCCAATCTCCAGCCCTGGGAAACACTCGGTTTAGGGGCCCCTTGGGGGCTAGATTAATTTCCTCACCAAATACTGCACAAGGGGCCCCTGTGGTAGCAGCTGTAGCTGAATGAGGGTCAGAAAGTTGGTGGCCACAAAGATGTGGGGACACGTGGGTCCAAGTGACAGCCAGTGTCGGAGCACAGCAACCAGAAGTGCAAGCCCATCCACCTGTACAGAGGACAGGGGTGAGGGTGCAGAACCAGGGGTGCTCCATGTGCACCCCCTCCACCTGCTCTGGCCTTTCCCGTCTTACACTTTTCTGTTTCTTCTCTGCCCATATCCCCATTTTCCTGAGGCCCACCCTCCCCCTCACGCTCCTTTGTCCTCCTCCATTATCCCCTCCTCAGTTCCTCATGTTTCTCCCCTCACCGTGTTGGTTCCCTTTCCGAATTCATCAATAAGGACAAGGGACTTCTCTGTGGCATTGTTCACTGCTTTTGCCACCTGCTGGGTACCAGGTAGACAAAGGAGGGTTTCATTAGCATTTGAAGTCTGTAACACACTGACCACAGTCTGCCTGTGAATAAAGCTGCTTGTATTATGTGTCCACCCTACCGGACTGCAAACTCTTTAATGGTGAGGCACATGTTTTGTTTGCCCTTCCATTGCCAACAGTGCCTCACACAAAGCAAGCATTCGAAAGAGGTTCCCTAGCATAGAGGGCAGGCAGCAGAGGGAATGCTTTTCCTGTTCTGATCATTTTTCGCGGGCAAAGTTCCTTCACCACTACCCCCTCCCTCCATCCCACCTCTCTTTGCTCCCTTTGACCTGGTTGAGGTCGATCATGAAAGTGGAAAGGCCCAGGGAGACGGATTCGCAGCTATGAATTCGGGTGAAGATGGCGTCTACTGCCCCGATCTCGGCTTCCTCTGCTGGCACAAAGCTGCCCACCAGGGCCATGAATGTGATCAAGCCCACCTGGGCAGAGAAAGAGACAGAGCCTGAGGCCTGGCGGAACAGGCTGAGGTGAAGGTGAGGCTAAACTGAGAGGCAAATACCAGATGAAAGAGGCATGGGCACAGTTGAATAGAAGATCACATGCCCTTCTACTCACTTTAGAATCAGCAGAGCGATAGGGAGTCAGCAGGGGCACAATGGGGAATGGCATGGACCTATTCGGAGGGAAGGGAAGTGATGCCAGGAAAGACAGGAAACCCTTCCATGACAGGAAGAGTTGGAACCCAAAAGAGCTGCAGGAACCTGGGTGGGCTGGCAGGTGGGGGAGGAGATGATGGAGAGGATGCCAGAGGCCCACTGTGTAGGATTCTCCTACCTGTTTGAGGTATACGCTCTTCCCCGAGGAGTTGGGTCCAGTGATGACTTTGACCCTCCCTTTGTCCCCACCACATTCTGCAGAGTTGGGCACAAAGGTTTGGGCACAGAGTTCCATCAGAGGATGTCTGCGGTGAGTGGAGAGCTATTTCACACGTGGGCCAGATGGATCAAACCCCCAGAATATGTCTTCACCTCCTCTGTTCTCACCTGCCATTCTGGATTCGTACCCCAAGGAGTTGGGGGGAGTAACGGGGCCTTGAGTAGCCATAGTCCCGGGCAGCACTGGCAAGAGCCAGCAGGACGTCTAGGCGGGAGGCAAGGTCCAACACCCGGGTCAAGACAGCCGCCCGTGCCAGCACCTGACACTGCAGCTGGTACATCAGCAGGGTCTCCCGATCTGAGGGTAGGCGAGGGAAAAGCTGGGGATCAGCTCCAGGGGAATGTGAACGAAAGACAAAGAGACCAGCAGAGCAACCTGGAAACAGGCTTGCAGATACAATCTGAGACACCTAGAGACATTTAGAGGAGATGTAGAGTCAGAGTGAAAAGAGCTCGGGCAGGAAGAAAGGGAGCCTGTTAGACTCTCCAAGCTCCCACTCCCCTCCGGCCCTGCACCTCTCCTCACCCCGGATATCACAGTGCAGGTCCCCCAGCAATGCATCCAGCTCCTTCGTTCGAGCACTGCGGTAGTGCAGCTTCTCCTCTGAGAGAAACTGCATAAGAGAGTTCAAGCTGTGGGCTTTGCATCTCTTGGTCCTCGTCTTCTCCCACCTTTCTAACTCCACCTCCAGGCCTCCACCTGACTTCCTTCTCCTCAGAGCTAATACAGATCAAAGTAAAACTACAGAAGAGAGATCCCATATTGGGCAGTACTGATGGACTAAGCCCCCCGTCAGATTCTCATCCATTTTCTTTATCGACTCCCTACAGAGGTTGAAGGTCTTACCATGAAGTCCAGTCCCTCAATCTCAAAGTCACTGGCCTCCACCATGGAAGGCAGGCGGGGAATAGAAAGAAGGAAGCCTATCTGGAGAGAGTAAAGAGGAGATAAAGCAGAACATGATGTATGGGGCACTTTCTCCTCAGAAGAAGCAAGAGTCCCTTTTATCCCTGATGCTTCCCTCAGGGAGCTAAAGCCACCGCAAGGTGTTCATGTTTTTCAGGCTTCTGCAGAAGTTTTCTTCTCTACCAATGAGTCCTTCATAAGCCTAATCTCTTCCCTAAAGACCCCTGGAGGTTACAACTGGCCTCCCGCCCTCACCAGAGGGATATAGATGACACTGCATGAAGGAATACGGGAGTCCAGACTCTCCAGCTCTTTCCAAGCGACCTCAGTGAGGAAACTGGGAAGTCCCATCAGCCTTCGTTTTTCTAGAACGGTAGGAGACATGTGGACATCAAAAGTCAGGTTCATGCCCTGGTTGCCATGATTAGCCCCAGCTGTGGAGGCTGTCTACCGAGGATGGTACCCCACCACCGGGCAGGCATGTGTTTCAGGGCTGTAGGCCCATCTCCACATCTAACACTCACTCTCGTCAATTTCGGGGTCTATGCTGGGAAGGACCGTGAAGTGATTTGCAGCCAAACTGCCCTCAAAGTCCACCTGGGGAGGTAAGAAGTCCAGTTGCTTTTCATCCAGCGTCACCTCTCAGTCCTGTTCCTCACTTCTAACAGGCCCCAATGCTCCCTGCAGTCCCTGGTTTAACCCCAACCCTCCAGGCAAGTCCTGACGTTCTGCCGCCTTCTTTCATCATTCCATCCTTTAGTCACTCGACTGACCGCGATGTCTCCCAGGTTTCCCCATTCTCCACACATCTCTGGCCTCTGTTCCCCAGGAGCTTGGCCTCATTCCTTCCACTCACCACTTTGCCAATGAGGCTGGTGATGTGGTGCAAGTCATCAGAGAACTCTTGGGCGATGTCCCGAAAGAGCGGGATGGACTGGGGCAGGGAGCGACAGGCGTCCCTCAGGCCCAGGGCACTGTACACAGTCTGTAGGAGAATTGAACAGAAGAGGGTGGCCCACGCCAGCCCTGGCTGAGGCCAGGGAACAGGGATTGACTGAGAACAGAGATCGACAAGGAAAAACACAATAACAATCACGGAGAGAAAATGTCAAAGGCAACAAAGAAATAGGGAGGAAATGTGCTAGGCACTGCACTAAATACTGAGGTTATGGTCCCTATTCATGTGAGCTTACAGCCTAGGGAGGAAGGCAAATTTTTATTTTTTAATTTTTAAAACTGATTTTGGAGAGAGACACACACTGAGAGACATCAATTTGTTGTTCCACTTATTTATGCATTTATTGGTTGATTCTTGTATGAGCCCTGATTGGGGATCAAACTCCCAACCTTGGTGTATGGGAATGATGCTCTAACCAAATGAGCTACCCAGCCTGGGTGGGAGACAAATTTTTAAAAAGAAAAGATTATGGCCCTGGTTGGTGTGGCTCCGTGGATTGAGCACCAGACTGCCAACCAAAAGGTCACCGGTTTGATTCCTGGTCAGGGCACATGCCTGGGTTGCAGGCCAGGACCCCAGTTGAGGGCATGTGAGAGGTCTCCCTCTCCTCACCTCTTGCTAAAAATAAAAAACAAACAAATTCTTTTAAAAAAGAAAAAGAAGAGGTCATCTATAGGTGGAAAGAAGGGACCAAGATAGAAGCTAGAATTAGTTGACTATACCTTGTTTGGGAGATTTGACTTTGAAACGATGTAAATATTTTTACATGATTATATAATTAAATTAAATTTTAAAAAGAAATTCCTAAAAATTAAAAATATAATGAAACAAATGAACATAAATGTATATTCATGTAGTGGCATAACCACAGAGAAACTATTCCAAGTCAGTAAAACAGTCATCTGTCTATCCCCAGTGGGGACAAAAAGCTGTCCCTCCTCTCCCCTCAAAAAATTTTAATGGTTTTCAATAATCATATAGTTGGTAGTAGTGCTAGTATTGGTGTAAGATTGTTGTTGATGTAATACAGGGAAAAGTGAATGAGTGGTATTCTAATTTTATTATTCCTAGTGTTAATGAGAACCAGAATTTCCAGTATGGAAGAAAATATTGAAGAGGATGTACACGGTAAGAGCCCTGTTGTTCCAAATTTAAAATGGTGGTGTTAGTACTCATTTATTATGTATTTTATTTTATTTTATTTTTTAATTTTATTTTTTAAAGATTTTATTTATTTATCTTTAGAGGGGGAAAGGAAGGAGAGAGAAAGAGAAAATATCAATGTATGGTTGCCTCCCATGGGTCCCCCGCTGGGAACCGGCCTGCAACCCAGGCATGTGCCCCGACTGGGAATCGAACCTCGGTTGTTTGGTTCGCAGGCCTGTGCTCAATCCACTGAGCCACACCAGCCAGGGCTATTTTATTTTTTTAAAGTTCATAGATCTGTACACTGAGCCTAGAAACAATGAGCAAAATACGATGAGCACCCTCTAGCATTCAGACTGTGGTGCAAAAATAACATTTCTCACTAAAAGGAACCAGGGCTCCTTGGAGAAATGTCTGCTTCCTGGTCAGAACCAGGAGATGTGAATTATATATCTGGTACATCTTGTCAAGCCACACAGTGGGAAGCTTACCAAAGTCTAGTAAGGGTTGTGTTTAAAGGACTCGAAAGGCAACCTCAACAGGCTTCCATTGGCAAAAGATGGAATAATTTGAACATGCATAAAGATTAAAAAGACTGCCATGACTAGTGTGTCTCAGTGGGCTGGGCGTTGTCCTCCAGACCAAAAGGTCAATGGTTTGAGTTCCGGTCAGAGCACATGCCTGGGTTGCAGGCCAGATCTCTGGGTGGGGCCCTGCAAGAGGCAACCAATCGATGTTTCTCTTGCACATTGGTGTTTCTATCCCTTTCTCCCTTTGTGCCACTCTCTCTAAAAATAAATAGACAAAAAAATATATGTATTTTTTAAAATGAAAAAGATTGAAAAGCATGTGTAAATCTAGTTCATAATGATACTAAAACAACAACAAAAAACTCATTGGCTACCTGGGAGGATGTTATAGAACTGATTTACTAAGATGATAGCTGGTAAACAAAGGTGGAGAAAAAAATCAAGCAATTTTCTGTGATATGAACTGTATCACTGGGTAATCAAAGAGCAGATGAGAAGACATTTTTCTTTACAGAAATAATCTGGCTAACAAATAAACAAAGAGTGACAGAAGTAAAATAACCACTTTGTGCCCTGACCAGTAGGGCTCAGTTGGTTGGGCATCCTGCCACAAAGCGAAGGGTTGCCAGTTCTATTCCCGGTCAGGGCACATGCCTGGGTTGCAGGCCAGGTCTCCAGATCCCCAGTAGGGGCACTCGAGAGGCAACCACACATTGATGTTTCTCTCCCTCTCTTCTTCTCTTCCTCTCTCTCTAAAAATAAATAAAATCTTTAAAAAATATGTATTAAAAAAAAGGGAGTGGGAAAGAGAGACAGAAACACAAAGACAGAGAGAGCAGAAGGAACACATAAGAGACTTAAAGAGCCCTGGCTGGGTGGCTTGGTTGGTTAGAACATTGTCCTGATACACCAACATTGTGGGTTCAATCCCTGGTCAGGGCATATACAAGAATCAACCAATCATAAATAAATCATAAATGAAACAACAAATCAGCGCTTCTCTCTCTAAAATCAACAGCTAAAAAAAAAAACCCAAACCCTGACCAGATGGCTCCATTGGTTGAAGCATCATCCTGTACTCCAAAATGAGGGTTCAATCACTGGTCAGGGCACATACCTAGGTTGTGGGTTTGATCCCCAGTCAGGGCATTTACAGGAGGCAACCAATCAATGTTTCTCTCACATCAATGTTTCTCTGTTTCTCTCTCTCTCTCTCTAAAAAATCAATAAACATATCCTCAGGTGAGGATTTTTTAAAAATCATGATGTTTAAGAGATTAGAAATGTAAACATTAGATATTTGATGATGTTAAATAATTGTGTTAATTTTTAGGTAAGGTAATGGTAGTCATTCTTTTTTAAACATAGCTTTCTACTTCCGGCCAAGATGGAGGCGTAGGTGGAAACACTGTACCTCCTCGCACAACCAAGATTAAGGACAACAAATATTTATAAACAATAACACAACCAGAACACAGAAAATTGAAATACGGAAGTCGACAACCATTCAACCGGACCAGTAAGAGGGGCAGAGTCGGCAGGCGGCGGAGAGGGAAAGCGGCAGGAAAACGTGCTGGCTGCCAGGCTTGGGAGCACCGGGCGGCGTAGGTGGCACAGAGCTTGCAGACCCCAGACACGGGGAGGAGACGGGAGGAGACGAGCAGAGCACGCAAGGCACGCAGGACAGTTGGCCAACCGTGTACACATATTCGCGTGCAGATAAACTAGGCAAGAACGGGCAGTGAGACAGACCGCACAGCGCAGGGCCCTAGCGACGGAAAATAAAGCCTAAAAA
>PVKM010028430.1:0-18292 GCA_004027735.1 Carollia perspicillata
TACTGGGGAGACATTGGTTAATAAAATTACATGTTTCAGGCATGCAATTCTATAATACCTCATCTGTTATTATATTGTGTGTTCACTACCCCAAGTCTCCTTCAACACCATTTCCCCCCGTCTTCTACCTCCCCCCAACCCCCTTTCCCTCTGGTAATCACCATACTGTTGTCTGTGTCTATGAGGTTTTGGGGGTCCCCACAACCCCCCACCCCTATGACAGCTGTCAGTCTGTTCTCTGTATCTATAAATCTGTTCCTATTTTGTTAGTTTATTTTGTTCACTAGATTCCACATGAGTGAAATCATATGGTACTTGTCTTTCTCTCATTGGCTTATTTCACTTAGCATAACGCTCTCCAGGTTTACCCATGCTGTGCCAAAGGGTAAGATTGCCTTCTTTTTTATAGCCTGGTAGTATTCCATTGTGCCAGTGCACCACAGCTTTTTTATCCACTCATCTACCGATGGGCACTTGGACTGCTTACAAATCTTGGCTACTGTAAATACTGCTGCAACAAATATAGAGGTGCATATATTCTTTCAAATTAGTGTTTTGAATTTCGTTGGATAAATTCTCAGGAGTGTAATCACTGGGTCAAAAGGCAGATCCATTTTTAATTTTTTGAGGTAACTCCATGCTGCTTTCCACAGTGGCTGCACCAGTCTGCATTACTACCAACGGCACATGGGGGTTCCCTTTTCTCCACACCCCGGCCAACGTGTGTTTGTTGGTTTATTGATGATAGCCATTCTTACAGGTGTGATTTAATGTTGAAAATCATCATTCCAAATAAACACATAAATGTATTGTCTTAGATTCTATATTTGTCTATTTGGCATCCCTTCATTACAAAGCCAATTTATATTATTTCTAATTTCTTATTTTCTGTATTACTGATACTCTGGCATTTAGGGACCTCACAGACCCAGGACGAGACTGCCCCTCCCAAGCTTGCTAATTCCTAAAGTTAGTAACAACTGGCCTGAGAGCGTGCCTTTCATATGCAAAACCACCAGGCCCACCCCACCCCCCCACCCCTCCCCACCCCCGCCCACAAGCCCAACTAGCTCCTTATCTAACTCTCACACAGCCAAGCCAATACACCCCTTGCCCCAAATCAAACCCAGGACCAGGTACCAGGCAACTAGGGACAGCCCCCAATGCCCAACAGAATTATTCAAACTAGCCGATTCTACCCAGCATTTCCATTCTCCCAGAAACCCCAGTAAAGCCTCTGATCTAAAGACTTCTCCTCCCTTCTGTCTTCAGCCTCTTAGCTATCCTGGGGTTTCCCCAGGGGCCCTGAGTGACTAGTGTAAATGTTCACTCAGTGGCAGTGACCTCTCCATGTCCTCACTTACTCATACCTCTATAAATTAAATCCTGGGTAAATAATTGCTACACACATATAGCTATGAGTTTAAAAAATTCAGAGATTTCCATGTAGAGAAGAAAAGTAACAATTTTGTTTTGTTCTGTTTTTCAAATTAACAGTTGAATTTACTCATTCAGACATCAGCCTATGTCCTTGAAAAATGGGAAATGAAGACCACTGAAAACCATGAAGTGACAAAACTGCAAATTTCAAAGTCATTCTAGCGAATTCTAGTGAATTCTAGTTTTTACGGGGAGGGGGGAATCACGTCTTCCTCCTGGTACTCTCAACAATTGTTGTAGGTGGAAAAGCCTTGGAACTAGAAAGCCCAAGAGTGGAGGTGGCTTTGAATTTGAAGAAGTCTGGAGGAGAAGCCAGGATGAAGCTTTCAGCTGGACATGAAGAGGGGTGGTGGGTCACAGAAGAGCACCTGCTAGAGCCCTCAAACTTTCATAGAAAAGGTATTGAGATGCCTAATTAAGGGCATCAAAGTTGAGATTGAGTTTTTATATAAAAGAAAGATTTGAAGCAGAACTCACTAAAACCTAAAAAGAACCAAATGTAAGTCAAAGAAGGCGTATATATGAATGGATGATTTAGAATTCTTTGTCAACTGCCTTTGAAAGAGCAGCCATTAAATGCAAATTATAGGTTTGTATTAGTGCAGGGGTCTGCAAACTTCTGCAAAGGGCCAGAGAGTAAGTATTTGCAAGCCACACTGTGTCTGTCACATTAACTTAATTGACAGTACATAAATGAATGTGTCTGTGATCCAATAAAGCTTTAGTGATGGGCACTGAAATTTGAATTTCACATAACTTGCATGTACCACAAAATATGACTCATCTTTTGGGGTTTTTTTTTTTCAACCATTTAGAAGTGTATAAACCATTCTTAGCTCCTGGACTACAGTTTGCCAACCCTGCCTTAAGGGTATGGAGTTTAGAAGGTTATAAAGATCTAACAAGAAAACAAATGTGGGCCTTTGGTTCTTGTTTTGAACATACCTACTGGTGTGGAAAATCTTTGCAAAACCCCTTGCCAGGGGCTCTGACACTTACCTCACTACTCTTCAAACCCGAGTCTGCTGTGGTGTACCCAATCCTTACTCTCCCTCTGACTAACCAAAAATGGCCCTAACCCTCTTTTCTCAGGTTGCTGGGTCCCCATTGAGTTAGGCCAGCAATGTTCAACCTTTTTCATCTCATGGCACACATAAACTAATGAATGAAATTCTGCAGCACACTAAAAAGCATATTATATTTTTTTGCTGATCTGGACCAAAAAAGAGGTATAATTTGATTCATTCGCGCTGGATTGCTGTTATTGTGTTGCCGGTTGTCATTTTTTTATTTGACAGTCTAAGAGAAAAATGGTCGGTGCCCCTGTCTAAATAAATAGTCAGATATTGAATGTTTTTTAAATTCTTACAGCACACTGGTTGCAAATTGCTGAGTTAGGCCAATGTAACATCCCTGAGTTAAAGGAAACATCAGGATAGGCTTATTCTTTGGGCAATAAGAGCATTCCTTAGATGGAAGATCTGGAAAAGGCCTTACAATAATCTGATCCACCTTCTCTGTTATAGAGGTTCAGCGAGGGTAACGACTTGCCCAAGGTCACCCAGCTGGTTGGAAGCAGCCCTGAGACTGGAAGCCGTATTTCCAAATTCTTCCAGTTTCCCCACTTCATTCTGCTACTTCAGTTGCAGTCTTAGGAAAAAGTTATGGAGCTCGCTATGGAATTTGGCAGGGGAAGTGTTCTTTTAAACACTCTTAAAAACAACATAGAACGTAATTAAAATGCCATTACCACACCCACAAAGTATTTTTGTACTGCCCGTCCCAAACTCGGGACAGGAAGGAAGAAATTGTGGAGCTCAGGGAGAGCCGGGGGGCTGAGGATTATTTGCACAAGACCCTCAAATACACACCCCTTCACTAAGTATCATCTACACACTAATAATAATGATGTCTTACACACACACATATTCTACAGCAGTAGTTCTCGAAGTGTGGGCCAGGAACCCACAGAGGTCCCAAAACCCTTTCAGACACTCTATGAGGTGAAAACTATTTTTGTATTAATGCTAAGACTTTTTTGCCTTTTTCACTCTCAATTTCTCAAAAATGTATGGCAAAGTTTCCAGAGGCTACATGGTGAGTGATATTATGCCAGATTAAACACCAAACTAGATACAAGAATTCAGTTGGCTTCTATCGAGCAAGACATTATGGAGATTTCAATAGACGTAAGACAGTATTGCTCTTCTCATTTTTTGTGGAAAAAAATTTTTCTGACAAATATATTATTTGTATTAGCATCTAATACATTTATTATCTTAAAATGAATTTTTCAATTTTTTGTCTTAGTTTCTGATACAGTGAATATCAGTAAACAAGTGGCTTTTATGTTACTGTGGCCCCTCAGTCACTTTAAGAGTATCAAGGAGTCCTGAGCAAAAAGTTTAAAAACTCGCTGATCTACAGTTTTCCCTCTGTTTGCGTACACACGTGCAAACACACACACACAGTGTAATTTGAAAGTGTTACTGGATTTATAGCAGCCTTTCATCGCTGAGTGTTTTTCTTAATCCAAGGATGCTGTCACAGTGACCTCTATCACCATGAGAATAAAATTAGCATCGACACAGGAATAACATAACAAAATAAAATGTCTAAGACAAGAAACCTCTACTGAAAATAATCCTGTTTATTCCACAAATCGATGACAAGAAAATAAAAAAGGTGGGCGAAATAGAGAATAAGAGACTGAAGATACAGACACCAAGAGCAATGTTCAATCGCATGAGACCCTGGTTCCAATGAACCAACCACAACAAAGCACTTAAGAGACAACAGGGAAAATCTGGGTAATGAGAAGGTATTTGATGACATTTAAGAATTATTGTTAATTTTATTTAAATGTGATAATGATAGTGTGGTTGTGGGTTTTTTGTTTTGTTTTGTTTTGTTTTTAAAGCTCACCTTTTAGGAATACATACTGAAGTGTCTGTGGATGAAATCATTTGTTGTCGGTGACTTCCTTCAAAATAATGCCAGGGAAGCCGTCGTTGCAGGCTCCAGAAGGCAGCGGCCGACCCAGGAGCATGAGCAGGCGGGCCGAGGAGGCCTGGGCTCCGGGTGGTGAGAGCACGGCCCCGTGCAGGGCCCAGGGCCTCCTAAGCCGTGGCTCAGAGCTCGCTGTGGGGTGTGGGCCGGACGCGCAAGTGGACTAGCAGGGGAGCCCACACACCTCGTACAAGGGCCACGGCACCAAGGATACCGGGAGCCCAAGCCCATGGCAAGAGTTCCTGCAGTCCAAGCAATGGTCCCTGAGCTGGTGGTGCCGAGCCGGCAGGCTGCAGACTTAATGCCGACCTGAACCGGTGCCCTGGAGAGCCCAGACACGGCCCTATCCGCCCAACAGCCCTCTTGAGAAGCAGCAGCACCGGGCATCTAGACAGGACTTCAAGGAGGGGACTTGGGATCTTGAGCACATAGTAGAGCATGGCTTTGAGCCCACCCAGGAAGGCAGGCACCTCCGCTGTATCCACAAAACTTAACGTGCTGGGAGCGGAGCAGCGGCGACTGCTGGGTGCCTGCGAACTGAGGACTGTGCCCAGCGGTCCTCACCTCCGCCTGGTAGGCCAGTGCGGAGGGGTTTCTCTCATTTTGTTTCTGTTAAAGACTTTGGATACAATAAAAAGAAAATAAAAAAATAAAAAGTAAATAACCAGTGGGAAGGGGAGTGTAAGAGGTGTAAACAAGATGGGCCATAAATTGATAATTCTTGAAATTCAGAGATAGATCCATGGAATATCATAATTTCTACTTTTGTGTATGTTTAGAAAAGTCCACAGTAAATATATATATATATATATTAATTGGTTGCCCTGCTTAAAAAAATAAAAAGGTGGGAAACTACTTCCCTAAATCAGTCTTGATTTAGCCATTTGCGAATCAACAGGCCATATTATTTGGGGGCAGGGAATTTAAATGAGGCCCCCCCTGTAACCAAAGCATCAGATGGGAAGAGAAGAATACACTCTGAGCAAAACTCGTACCCCAGAAGTGATTACATCTTTGAGGAAAGCAGGTATAAAGAGGGAGGGGACCTCAAAGGAACCTCTAACTTTGCACAGAAGACATGGCCTGTGAAAAGAACCTTCAGATCTTGCCCTGCCTACTCCAAGACACCCACCTGGGAATCCACCAGTCTGGCCAGTCTGCCAGTACACAGCCTCCCCTGGAGAGTCGCCATGATATCATGGGTAGCCAGAGGCACCTGGAATGGGAAAAGTAGTGGAGGTGGACCACTCGACTTGAGCTTCAGGCTACTTACACTGACCTCATAGAGCAGACGGACATACTTCAGAATGACTTATTTTACTCTTACTTCTCCATCTTGGGCACTTTAGTTAACATGAAAACATTTTTAAATTTTTTTTTTATTTTTTATTTTAGAGAGAAGGGAAGGGAGAATGAAGGAGAGAGAGAGAAACATCAATGTGAGGGAGAAACATTGATTGGCTATCTTCAGTACACACCTGGACAGGAGACCAAACCTGCAACCCAGGCATGTGCTCTGACCAGGAATCAAACCAGTGAACTTTTCGTTTGTGGGATGATGCCCAAGCAAGCCACACCCGCTGGGGTGGGCACATCTTTTTTTTTATCTGTTGCACAAATGTACACCACAGTGACTTTGAAAAGTAATTTGAAATTGTTTACTAAAGTATAAGATAAACACATCCTATGATCCAGGAATTTCATTCCTTGGTACATATCTAACAGAAAAACATGTATATGTACCAGGATATGTATATAAAAATATTCTTCACAGCAATGAAGACAATCCAATGTCTATCAATAATAGAATGAATAAATTAGGATACACATATTTACATATTGGAATATTATACAGCAGCAAATGACAGCTACACATACAACATGGATAAATCTTACAGAGTTGAACAGAAAAAGACATACAAGAGAATACACTCTGTAGTGTTAAAGAAAAATAATAATTTAATCTCTTCATATTTTAAGATCAAAGACTGAGTACTGGGTGGGAAAAAATTACTGCCAACTAGGGAACCCAATCCAGCACAGAGTCTAAACTCTGGGAGATGAAAATGGGGAGAAAGGAAATGTGTTGAGTTATTTAAAGCCGAAGAGACCAAGACCTTTCTCAGACTAATATCAGGAAAACAAACCCATAGTGTTGCTGACTGGCTGTGCATATGCAGAACTGTCAGCTAAGTGAAACGCCTGGGCTGGGTGGAGGTGGCCACTCCTTGCACAGGTGGGATGGTGGCTCCAGTCCTAAGACTGTGGTTCCGCTGCCTCTGCTGCATGTACACCGGGCCCTGGTGGGGACTGCCACCCAGCCACTTTTGCACTGGTGTTAGCAGGTGAGGTAGCCAAGTCATCGTTGGTTACTATTGTTACATCTGTGTATATAGTTCAAAAACAGGCAAACCTTTAAAAAGCAAGAAGGCGACTACCATAAAAGTCAGGATAATGATTACCTAGGTTGAAGGAAAAAGTTGAAAAGGAGGTGACTAGGATGGGACACATGGGAAGGGGTTCTGAGAGTAATGGCAATGTACTATTTCTCAATCTGGGTGGTGTTTTCAATGGGTTTTTACAATTATATTTATTTTATAATTATTCATCATACTTTGTATTTTATGTACTTTTCTCCATGTGTTATCCTTCACAACTAAATAAAGGTTTAAAATAAACAAATTAACTTTATTTTCTTTTTTTCAAAGATTTTATTTATTTATTTTTAGAGAGAGGGGAAGGGAGGGAGAAAGAAAGGGAGAGAAACATTGAGGTGTGGTTGCCTCTCACATGGCCCCTACCAGGGACCTGGCCTGCAACCTAGGCATGTGCCCTGACTGGGAATGGAACCAGTGACCCTTTGGTTCACAGGCCAGTACTCAATCCACTGAGCCACACCAGCCAGGGTTCAACTTTATTTTATATAATTATAGAAGTCCCTCTGAAGTTTTTAGACTGGTAATAAGTGTATAATACAGCTTGATTTTTTTGTGTGAAGGTATCAACAGAACATGGAAGCCTTTCTGGCTTGACAAATTCTTATGTATTAAGTTCTCATGCCTATCGATTTCAATACAAATGCGCTGTGGAATAAGTATGGTTAACACACTATTCCAAAATGGCAGCATTTGGGTTCTAAAGTATCCCAAGAACATTCTAAAAATGACTTGAAAAATTATTCATTTGTATCCTCACCATTTTGCTAAGCCTTACCTCAATTGAGCTAAGGTTTCCAGGCCATGAAAAGCAATTCAAAAGAACTGTTCCATTCTTAGAACACCAGAAAACTGGTGCTCTGTAGATCACACTCGACAAGTTGTTTCACATAAACTTCAATATGCAAATGCGTGCTTTAAAATTAAGCTTCATTAAAATGCACTTACCAGTTTAAGTAAAGGCTGATTTTGTAACCACATTTGGAATTTAGATTCTTACTACTTTAAAACAAACGCTATGTAAACATGAAAATTAAGTGAGCAAAGGATTTTTGCCCTCCTACAACACTCTTCACTTGAAATGATTGAAGTACATCAAAAACACAAATCCTCAAAATATCCCAGTGAGGAAATGGAGTCCCCTGGCTTTGGATACACACTGTGAGCAAGCTGAAAGCAGACTGCCCTGAGCTCATGATGAGTGCAGGGAAACCGCACAAAGGCCCTCTGCTGCGCATCCCAAAAGCCCTTCGAAGGCCTGGATAGGCCAGCCTCTGCGTTCTCCTGTCCTTGCCGGCTAACCCCAGGAAACTGGCCTATATTCTCAGAGTTGGCCTCTACTCCTCCTAGCCCTTGAGGTCCTCTCTCTCCAAGTTTGGCTTCAAAAAGACCCGTGGTCTCCCCAGTAGCCCCTTCATTACTGCCTCCATTTGAAAAAAGGGCAGAGTGTAACTAAAGGACAGAGCGCAAAGACCAGTCACACTCATCCAACATGTAATACAGCCCACACCTCTCGAAACACCCTCATGTAACAGAGAACAAAATCAAAGCCCAGGGAACTTGTGAAATCTGCCTGAAGTCACACAGCTAACAGAGTGAACCCCAGCCAAGCCATCACTTGGGGTAATCAATGTACCTACCTCTGTGCAAACTTGGTGTCTTAGACCCTACTCCACTCCATGGTTCAGAGGTAGGGCTTAGTTGAGGGTTAGATACTTCTAATTGAAGTCGCAGGCCCATCACTTCCAAGCCTCGTGACCTCAGATGGATCACTTACCTCTCTGGCTCCAGTTACTGAAGTCAAAGCTCAGTGAATGGAAGGCGTTATTATCTTCCTAATCTGTAGGCCCCTGCTCTCAAACTTTCCTAGCTAAAGGATCACCTGGGGCACTTGTTAAAAGCAGATTTCTCCAGCTCTGCCCTGGGGTCCTCTGAGCCAGGTCCAGGAAGCACATTTTAATGTTTTAAACCAGAGTCTAGCGATTGTGACGCAGAGAGCTTTGGCAAATAGCAATCAAGTATTTTATCCTTTCTTTTTACTTCTTTGGGAAAAAAGAGCTTACCATATTTGTAGATACATTTGTTTCTACCAGAGAAACTCTGGCTCTAAAATTTGAGGTCTTCGGGAACAGATCCCACTCCGTATTTGTCTTTTAACTGTCTTTCAAACATTTTTTACCATAATCACAATAAGAAATACATTTTATATAGAACTACAAACATGTATGTATTTATAGACACATATCAATAAATTTTTCGCAAAATAAGCTCCTTGTTATGAACATTGCTGTTTTCATTTTTAAAAATCTTTTAATGCTAGGCATGGCTCACTAATTTTGTTTTATAACCCAATAATAATTTATCATCAATAAATGGGTTACAACCAAAACAGACTAACACTTAGATGACCCAGATATTGGAATTAGCATTCAAGGGTTTTTTTTTTAAAGATTTTATTTATTTATTTTTACAGAGAGGGGAAGAGAGGGAGAAAGAGAGGGAGAGAAACATCAATGTGTGGTTGCCTCTTGAGTGCCACCCACACCGGGGACCTGGCCCACAACCCAGGCACGTGCGCCAACCCGGAATCCAACCAATGACTCCTTGGTTCACAGGCTGGCACTCAATCCACTGAGCTACACCAGCCAGGGCACATTCAAGGGTTTTAAATGAACTATTATAACTGTGTTCAAAGACATAAAAGAAATTATGTTTATAGTGAATGAACAAATAGAAAAATCTAAGCAAAGAAACAAAAGTTTAGACATTGAAATAAAGAACAAACTGACCATTACCAGAGGGGAGGGGGGAGAGAGATAAAAGGGGGTAATAGGGGAAGGACCATCAAGGAACATGTATAAAGGACACACAGACAAAGCCAAAGGGGGAGGTGGGGATGAGTGGGGTGGGGGACATCGTGGGGTGAAAATAGAGACAACTGTATTTGAACAACAATAATAAATGAATAAATAAGTAAATAAATTACCAAATAGAAATCCTAGAACTGAAAAAATACATGCACTCAAATTTAAAAACTGCACTGAATGGGCAGACTGAGATAGCAGAAGAGTCTATCAGATGAGAAATTCTTCAGTTTGAAAAACATAGAGAAGAAAATTGAAAAGAACCCCAGAGACCTGTAAGACAACATCAAGCAATCAAACACATGTATAACTGGAACCTAAGAATAACCAAAAAGAGAGAAAGAGGGGAGCCCCCAGAAAAGCATCAAGAAATAATGGCCAGCCCTGGCTGGTGTAGCTCAGTGGATTGAGCATGGTCCTGTGAAGCAAAGGGTCGCTGGTTCGATTCCCAGTCAGGGCACATGCCTGGGTTGCAGGCCAGGTCCCCAGCAGGGGACGCATGAGAGGCAACCACACATTGATATTTCTCTCTCACTCTTTCTCCTTCCCTTCCCCTCTCTCTGAAAATAAATAAATAAAATATTTTTTAAAAGAAATAATAGCCAAAAGTACCCCCCCAGTGCTTAATGAAAGATATAAATTTACATATTCAAGAAGTTCAACAAAACCCAAGCAGATGGAATAAAAAATGCACCGATACATATCACAGACTGCTAAAAATCAGAGATAAAGAAAAGAATCTTTAAAGCAGCCAGAGAAAAATTACCCTTTACTACAATGATACCTTTATAGATGTTCCTAAAAACCCTTCCTCCTTATTCCTCCCATTATCCTCAAATAAAAAAAGTGATACCTTTAATAGCCAACTTCTCATCTGAAATAGTAAAGGCCAGAAGACATTTATGCAAGATCTTTAAGTATCTAAAGAATTAAAAACTTTCAACTCAAAATTGTATATCCAGTGAAAATATCCTTCAAGAATAAAAGATGTTTCCAGATAATGACAAAAAAATTCATCACCAGCAGAACTATACCACGAGAAATGCTAAAGGAAGAAATTCAGGGTGAAGAGAAATGATACCAGATGGAAATTCAGATCTTCTTGAATAAATAGAGACCACCAGAAATAGTAAATATAAACATAAAAGACTTTTTCCTTTTAATTTATTTTAAAATATGACTATTTAAAGCAAAATGATAATGAAGTATTGTGGTATTTATAACATTCTCATATTAATACACATGACAAATGTAGTGTGAAGAGGTATCGACAAACTTTTCTGTAAAGGACCAGATGGGAGATATTTAGATTCTATAAACCATACAGTCTCCGTTGCAAATATTCAACTCTGCCATCATATCATGAAGGCAGCCATAGGTCATATTTAAATGAATGGACATACATTGCAATAAAACAAAAGCAGGTTCAGCACAAAATCTGGTCTGAAAGCCACAGTTTGTTGACCTCTGGCATAAAGCAGGGGGGAGGGGTAAATGCAACTGTATGGTTGCATTTTACATTTTCTGGAAGTGGTGGCATAACTCTAAGTATACTCTTAAAACTTGAGGATGAATATTGTAACCCCTAGAGCAACCACTCAAAACAGAAATGTAAGGAACAACTACAAACCCAGTATTGAAAATGAAAAGGAATTCTAAAAAATACCCAATTGATTTAAAAGAAAACAACAACCACAACACACAAATGCACACATACAAAAACACAGAAGCAAATAGCAAAATGATAGACCTACATTCAAATCTATCCATGATTTACATTCAGTATAAATAGACCAACCGCTCCCATTAAAAGGCAGAAAAGCATGACTCAACTATTCTACAAGAGACACACTTGTGCCAGTTACCAACATATTGCCTCTCAGCCCCCAGCGTACCTTTCATTGTGAGCTCTGTAAAAATGGATCTGGGTTATTTAAATACTTATCCTCTGCCACTAGGCACCACATTAAGCTTTGGCAGTGGTGGGCACTGGAGAAACATGGCAGGAGGAAAGACTTTTCTTGCCTAATTTCGGAGCGCTCTTTCAGAAGACACGTATAGTATTGTCAGCTCCTGTAGTGCCATCTCTGGCAGTGCACGGTGGTCAGTAGCACTCAGCAGCCAGCAGCTTCTCCAGAACGCTCTGGCTAGTTTCAAAGCAAAAACCACTACTGGTGAGAATCCCTCTGGGTGGGTAACTTTCCTCAGCACCCTGGACGACAATTTTCTGGACATTACAGAGGGCAGGTTTCCAGCAAGTTCTGTCAGTGTGGCCCCACATTGACTTCCCCGCCAGTCTGCATGTCCTGATTCACCCACTCCAGTGGGGTCTAGCTCTCAGATTTGGTGAGAAGCGGGGGAGGGGGGGGGGCACTGGGGAGCTGGAGAAACTCTTCCCTGGGCAGCCTATCTTAGCCTTGGGGACAGTGGCTGCTACTTATATCTGCTATTCTTAGAGTCTTTAGAATTTTCTTCACTTCTTCATAGCCAACCCCTCATTATTCCAATCCCCAATTTTACTTAAAAAGTCTTTATACTAAACTTTCCTGGTTGAAATTATTGTGCACTTTTTGTCTCCTGATTGGCCTCTCACTGATATAGCACTTGGCACTTTAAACATAAATAAAATCTTAAACATAAAGACAGGTAGGTTAAAAGGAAAAAAATGTAAACAAATATACACCCTGCAAACAATAAACATAAAAACAGATGGGCTGGCTATATTATTATCATTCAAAGTAGTATTCAAGACAGAGTATTACCAGCGATATAATAGGAGATTTCACAATGATAAAGGACTTAATTAATCAGGAAGACATAAGTCATAAATGTGTTTGTGCCTAGTAATCAAACTTCAAGATACATAAAGAAACAATTGATTAAATTAAGGGTAAAAACAACATAATCATTATTGAAGATTTTAATACCCTTCTCTCACTAACTGTTAGAATGAGTCCCCCAAAAAGTAAAAACAAATTCTCAACAATGTTATCAACCACCTTAACTTAATTGACATTTTAAAAGAGTATACCCAACAACTACAGAATGCTTCTCTTTTCCTTTTTCTTTTTTTAGAGTGTATTTATCTATTTTTAGAGAGAAGGTAAGGGAGGGAGAAAGAGAGGGAGAGAAACATCACTGTGCAAGAGAAACATTGATTGGTTGCCTCTCACACACCCTACAACTGGGAACCTGGCCTGCAACCCAGGCATCTGCCCTGACTGGGAATTGAACCAGCGACCTTTCCATTCACATGCTGGCTCTCAATCCATTCTTAGCCTAGGTAGAATGGCTGTTTTTTTTTTTTTTCAAAAACACATATTACACCATATTACACTCATAGAAATAGAATATACATGTCCATGAAGCAAGTCTCAATGAATTTCAAAAGATTAGAATCCTACAAAGTATGTTCCCTGACCACAATGGAATTAAATTAGAAATTCATGCTTAATATACTTCATCTTTGTCTGAGTTACTCAAGACTCATTATTCTGAACATTAGCAATTTATCATACCCATCAGAACCTAATCAAGGTGTGTCAGGATATTCACCCTGTGTTAATTAGTCTAAAATTGCTATGTTTGGGGGCCATATATCAGCTCTGGGTAGTTTTTCTAAATCTACCCCTGACTATCAGTTTCTTTTTATCTTGCTTTCCTTTTATCTCAAGTAATAATACTTTGAACTCATATTCCCATTTGTAAAATGGAAATAAACATAATATATATTTTCTTAGTAATTTGTGAGGATTAAAAACTAAGTAATTTATTATATTAGTATCTGTCAGTCAATTGTTCAACAAATACTAGCTAATTATACACACACATATTGTATGCCAAATTTAACTCCAGACTAAATCTCTCTTCTAAGAACCAAATGATACCTGATATTTCTCCTTGTCCATCTCATAGGCTTTATGATAGACTGATTACAAAATATCCCAATTCTTTATCCCTCCCAATAACCATGTTCTTTGCAATGTGACTTTCTAGTTCTTCCCACCGAGAAGAAGAGTGTGCTTAGGGAGACCAGCCATCCCAATTTGCCCAGAACTGAGGGGTTTCCTGGGACAAGAGACTCAGAGTGCTAAACCCAGGAAAACCATGGGTAAACCAAGATGAGTCAGTCATCCTAAGTCTACTGCCACTTTCAAATCTGAGCTGGCCTTGTGATTGCTTTGGTCAATAGAATGCAGTTTCCACTGACAATATGCAAGTTCCAAGCTTAGATCTCAAAAGGCACATGCATTTTTCCCCTTTCTCAGAATCCTGACACTGACACATGAACAAGCACAGGTCAGTGCTACATGATGAGACACGTGACCCAATCACCCTTGTCACCCCAGCTGCCAGCCAGCCAACTAACAACCAGCCTTGTGACCGAAGCCATTCCAGACAAGCCAGCTTCCAACAGACCACCCAGCCCACCAGAGATACATGAGCAAATCTTTGCAAGATCAGGTAAGCCTGGCCATTATCAGCTGATCCACAGACATGTGAACAATAATAAATGCTTACTGTTTGAGGCTACCAAGTTTTGGGATCGTTTGTGTCATAGCAATAACTAACTGATAAAGATATCTCAAATTCAGTATGTTTAAAATTAAACTCAGAGTTGACAGTTATGTGACAGAGGTGCTAACTATCACTATGGTGACAATCTTATTAAAATATATATCAAATCAACATGTTAGACACCATAAACTTATACAGTGCTATGTCAAATGTATATCAATTAAAAATGAATATGGCTATATTCTAATAAAACTTCACTTATTTATTTTTAAAAGTTTTATTTATTTACTTTTAGAGAGAGAGGAAGGGAGGGAGAGACACATCAATGTGCGATAGATAACATCAATTGGTTGCCTCTCCCACACCCCCAACTGGGGACCTGGCCTGCAATCCAGCCATGTGCCTTGACTGGGAATTGAACCAGTGACCTCTCAGTTCACAGGCTGATGCTCAATTCACTTAACCACACCAGCCAGGGCATGATAAAACTTTATTTAAAAATAACTGAACTCATAGTGTTCTCCTGAAGTTGGGCCCCCTCCAATATCCCCTGTCTTGATAAATAACACCAATATCCATCCAGTTCTTCATGCCAAAGACCTAGGAGTCAGCCTGATGCCTTCCTCTCACCAAGTTCTATTAATTCTACTTCCTAAATATTTCTGGAATTTACTCACGTCTCAACATTTTCCCTCTCTCCACCTAGTTTAAGCTACCACCATATAGCACCTGAATTACAGGGAAAACCACTTAATTGTTCTGGCAACAACCATTCATCCATTCTTGTCCTTTCTATAGTTCATTCTTCACACAACGAAGTGCTTTTTAAAAAAAGAGAGAAAGAAGACAAGAAAAACTCTGTGTAAGATTCTGTTAAGAGGGAACTTAAGCAACTAAACAAATAAGCAAGCAAAATATAGCCAAAGACATTGAAATAGAAAATGGGATGACAGTAACCAGAGGGGAGAGGGGAGAGAATTTCAGGGGAAAAAGGGAAGGGATAACAGGAACAAGTATAAAGGACACATGGACAAAAACTAAGGGGAGTGGAAATGGGAGGGAGGTGGGGAGCACTGGGGGGGTGGACTGGGACGGGAGTAAAAGACAGAAAACTGTACTTGAACAACAATTAAAATTTAAAAAAAGATCCTGTTAAGAGGATGAAAAAATGAACTACAGGACGGGAGAGAATATCTGCACACAACATGTTTAATAAAGATTGAAATACATAAAAAATTTAAAATGTAATAGTAAAAATGCAAATGGCCCAATTAGAATATGGGCAAAAGACATGTCATATGGATTTCACCAAAAAAGATATCCATATGACAAATAAGCACATGAAAAGATAGATGCCCAACATCATTAGCTATTAGAAAAATGTGAATTAAAATGATGAGATATACTACACACCTATTGGAATGGCTCAAATAAAAAATAATGGCCATACCAAACACTCTCAAGGATGTGGAGAAACTGGATTCATACATTACTGGTGAGAATATGAAAGGCTACAGCTACTCTGGCCATTGGGCAGTTTATTAGTTTGCTAGGGCTGCCATCTCAGAGTATCAGAGACTGAGTAGTTTAAACAACAGAAACGTATTTACTCACAATTCCAGAGGCTGAGAGTCCAAGATCAAGGTGTCGGTAAGGTTGATTTCTTCTTTTATTTTTTAAAGATTTTATTTATTTACTTTTAGAGAGGTGAAGGAAGGGAGACAGGGAGAGAAACAGCAACGTATAAGAGATATATCAATCAGTAGCCTCTCGCATGCCCCCAACCAGGGAGTTGGCCTACAACCCAGGCATGTGCCCTGACTGGGAATTGAACTGGAGACCCTTCAGCTCACAGGCTGGCACTCAGTCCACTGAGCCACACCAGCCAGGGCTGATTTCTTCTTTTTACCCAGCTTTATTGAGACATGATTGACATAACATTCTGTATGTTTAAGGTATAAAAGGAATATATAAGGTATACGTTTATATATTGCAAAGTGATTAGCATCGTAGTGTTAGCTAACTTCTCCATCACAGGGTTAATTTCTTTTGAGACCTCTCTACTTGGCTGATAGATGGCTCTCTTCTTCCTGTGTCTGCACAGGGTCTTCCCTCTCTCTGTGTGCCTGTGTCTAATCTCCTCTTTTTGTAAGGCACAATCATATTGAATAAGGGCCCACCCTGATGATCTTATTTTAACTGGATTACTGTTTTAAATACCCTCTTTGAAATGCATTCACATTTTGAAGTACTGGGGGTTAGGACTCCACCATATGAATTAGGGTGGGGGGAGGAAGAGAATGCAGCTCATAACAGACAGTTACTTCAAAAACTAAACAGTCAGCTCCAACGTAACCCATTAACTGTACTCCTGAGCACAGATTTCAGAGAAAAGATGACTTGTGTTTACAGAAAAACATATACACAAATGTTCGTAGCAGCTTCATTCATATATAACCAAAATCTGAAAACAACCCAGGTGTCCTTCAGTGAATGAATGGTTAAACAAAACTGTAGTGCATCCATACCATGAAATACTACTCCGCAACTAAAAAGGTAAAAGTACTGATGCACACAGTCTGGATGAATCTCCAGAGAATTATGCTGAATGCAAAAAGCCAGTCCCAAAGGGTTCCATATAGTCCCATTTATACAACATTAATGAAGGACAAAATTATAGGAATGAAGAACACATTAGTTATTGCCAGGGGTCAAGGAGGTGACAGTGGTGGAAAGTGCCAGATGTGGCATTAAAAGGGCAAAACAAGGGGTCCTTTTGTTGATAAAAACATTCTGTTATCTTGACTATATCGATGAGAATCTCCTGGTTGTGATTTATCCTACAATTTTGTAAGAGATGGCCATGGGGAAGCTGAGCGAGGGGTGCAAAATATGTCTTTTTATTACGTCTTGTGACTGCATGCAAATTGATAACTTCAGAATAACACATTTAATGTTTTTATGTTTTAACCAATTAGATGTTCCCATTGTCCTCAGGCCAAAAACCTACTGGTCCGACGTGATCTAGTTCCTGCCTCCCTTGCCGGCCCCATCTTGCACCCTCTTCTCACTCACTGTGGCCCAAGCCAATTGACTGGCCTTCTCTTGGACCTTCACTTGTCACTTTTAGACTCCGAACTCTGCATGTGCTATCCCTTCTTCCTGTAATGTTCTTCTCTCAGCTGTTTACTTAGCTAACTCTGTTTTATCCTTCAAGTCTCTCACATGTCGTTTTTCTTCACTCAGTCCCTCCTGGGTGTTAAGGGTTCACCATACAAGGCACACTCAGTCCACACCAACAAAAAGTGTTTGACATTTCATCTTCTGGGTCCAGGTTACTTTTCACATTTCCCTTTTGTTATCCCAAGATAACTTGGTATTACTTTGTAATTTTTAACAATATTTCCTTTTATTCAAAGAGGATGCAAGGAGCCCGCATAGCTACCCAGAGGGACAGTTTGTCCCCTGTGAATAACTCGCTGGGCTCCACCTCACTGCCCTCTCCATTTTCAGGCTGGTGAGCAGGAGCAGCCAGGGGGAGATGTCACACAGGGAAACTACCTAATGCTTGGCACAGCGGGACTTTGTCCAGTGGACTGAATGAGGGTAGTGTCAGACCACACAGGTTAGGAGCCGTGTTAGAACCTCTCCTTGACCCAGTGTTGTAAGCAGCCCTGTGATCCCTGCATCCCCAGAGCCTGGCCTCTTCCCGGGAGGCCCCACCGTCCACCACCACCACCCGGGAGGCCCATGCCCAAATACCCAGCCTGCTCTGGTCTACTGGAACCCTGTGGCAACATCTGCCATTAGCTCCGCCACCTGGAGAAGGCTTTTCTAGGCACTGGAGAACAAAGCAGGGCTACACCCTTACCTCAGCCTCTCAAAATCCCAGAGCCTAGGCCAGAGACTAACTAAATGGGACAGCAGATGAAAAGAGCATGTAATGATGGATTCCCAGGCAGGGATCCCAGGAGGAAGGTAATGCTATATTGCCTGCAGTCTGCAGATGCTAAGGATGAAGGACAG
>PVKM010028431.1:0-18300 GCA_004027735.1 Carollia perspicillata
CTCGCCGTCATGCACTTTGCTGTTTAGCAGCCCCAAATTAAAAACCACATCTAATAAACTTTTCTCTATACTTTAGTGCTTGACACAAGGGACTCAAATATCCTACGAGTACAGAAACAGCCTGAAAACAGCTGCATCCACGTCTGTGTGTAAGATCATGGTGCTGGGGGAGAAACAATCGATGTGCCGGAACACGTAGAACAGAACTGCGGCCACGCAGGACACTGCTGTCTGTGTCCCGTCCCAGCGTGATACCGGCTTACTCAGTGTGCCTTTTAGCGCCTGGGATTTTAGCCTGAATCCTAAAAGACAGCATGGAAAGGTAATAAGTCACAAGTGTTATTAATGACATTATTTTATGTCATTATGTGTTGTTAATTAGCTTAAGTGATCAAATAGCTTAATACTTCAAAAATATAATTTTGTTTGTATGAGTGTCCACAAAAATATTTTTTCCTTTTTCCTTTTAACGTTACAGTTGGCATTCAATATAATTTGTATTAGTTTTGGGTGTACAGCATAGTTGTTAGATAATCACAGACTTCACAAAGTGTTCCCCCACCCCGGTATTTCCAGGACCCACCTGGAACTGTACACAGACATTACCATGTTATTGACCACGTTCCCCGTGCTGTCTCCACATCTCTATGACTGCTCCAAAACCGCCGAATGGTACTGCTCGTTCTCTCCATCTTTTTTGCCCTGCCTCCCAATGCCCCTCCCCTTGGACAGCCATCAGTGTCTGCTCTCTGCATCTATGACCGTCCGCTGCCAGAGGGGATGGGTGTTGGGGGACTGCATGTGAAAGGTGAGGGAGAACTGAGACGTATGAGTTGGTAGTGACAGAACAGTCACGGGGATGTGGAGTACTGCACCGGGAATACAGTCATCACTGCTGCAGTAACTGTGTGTGGTGCCAGGTGGGAACTTGAGGTCATATCAGGAGGACCACTTTGCCCAGTACATGATTGAGTAACCACGGTCCTGTACCCCTGAAACTAATGCAAGATGTCAACTAATGCAAACTGTAACTGAGAAAGAATATGAAGAAATATATTATGTGATTTGGTTGAGTAAAAAGAAGAAACCCTTATTCATCATAAAACCAGAAATAAACCAACAAAAGTTTTGTTTAATGGAGAGTTTTAAAATTTATACTTATTTTCTGAAATAATATCATTGGAGAGAGCATGAATATGACTCAAGTAAGTGAATGAATGATCATAGATGAACCTATCATTTTATTATCCTTTTATTCCCCTGACCTCATCCACTTGTATGCCTGCCTAAGACAGTCTTTCCTTTTCATTAATTGCAGCATGCAACTTACTTTGCCACAACAGCATTTATGTGAGTCCTCACAAGTCCCAGATATTGGTCAATCTGTGCCTACAACAAGGAGGCAATCATGAGCACATCCAAAGTTCATGAGGTCAAAATGTGATATGAACGTTTGACATCACACAGAACTTACCTGATGCTTTACATACACTACAGGTAGAGTAAACATTGAAACCACAGCTGGGAGAAAAAACAAAGAAGAGTATCAAGGTACATGCAAGCTGATACAGTCACGTGGTATTGCAGCATTTATAAGAGCCACCGCTCTAGATAAACGAATACAGGGCAGCTCGTAGGGAAACGAGGGGATGCCGAGCCCTCTATAGGCATTAAGTCATTATCCCTAGAACAAGGCAGACCAGGGGTGCCCGAACTTTGGCATCTCTGGGCAACACTGGAAGAAGAGTGCACATAGCATTTATTATACGTGATACTGCGACACGTAATCACAAAATCTCACAATGTTTTAAATAAATGTATGATTTTGTGTCGGGCTGCCTTTATAGCCATCCTGGGCCACATGTGGCCTGTGAGCTGCCCGCTGGACACTACTGTGCCTCCTAAAATGAGAATGGATTCCTGTCCATAACTGCCACTGTAAACAGATATATGTATTCATACATATACATGAAGCCAAAACATGCCCAAACAGTTGTGGCTAAGAAAAAAAACCACTCCAGACCAAGAAATTCATTATGAATACGTACTATGCATTATTCTCCTTAGTGAACTATGGTCAGGGAAATGCTCTGCACTCAGGGAAATCTGGCATTTGTTCCTAGGACCCCATCACCACAAGCTAACCGCTAACAGCCTAGGAAGCTCTATGGCCAGGAGGGTGTGCAGGAGGCCGCAATGCTCTCCTCTGTCCTTACCCATGAGCAGCAGGGTCAGGCCGTTGAAGAGTGCGCCAACGTAAGTCAGGAGCCACATCAGGACTGCAAACTGAAAAGTGAAATGACTGTAACAACTCCTCACACCGTGACAGAAAAGAGTCTCATTTCACTGACTTCTTTCTAGATTAGAATTTGAGGCAAAATATATCATGATTTCAATAGGAAATGAAGGTGCATTTGAAGCTTGTCACAGAATTGCTGGAAGAGGATCCTGTCTTTACTCTTCTCAGGACCCTTTGGGCCTCTCCGCTGTAAGATCCAAGGGGCTCGACGAGATAATAATCTGGGGCAGGGGTCGGCAATCTACCACTCTTGGCCTGTTTTTGTGCGGACCCATGAGCTAAGAATGGATTTTACATTTTCAAATGGTCAAATAAAGTCAAGAATACCATTTTGTGATATGGGAAAATAACAGGAAACTCAATTTCACACACTTGTCAAGTTGTACAGGCACACAGCCACCGACAGTCATGTACACATTGTCTTTGGCTGCTTTCCTGCCACAGTGGCAACAGAGCCCGTGGGCCCCAGAGCTCAAAATATTTCCTACATGGCTCTTTGCAGGTAGGGCGTGCTGACCCCTGCTCTAGCCCATGATATTTACATTACAAATACCAGTAGAAATGTCTCTTTAAGAGCGCTCTGGTAAGTAATCATGGTCTCCCTGGTTTCTCTGCTCAGTCGTTACTTGGTAAGATGTTATTCCTGGAAAGTGCCTTGGGGGTCAAGGCCCCAACACTCAATTTTCCTTCTGTGCTTCCTTGGACAGTTACCGGGAAGCCCATGGTACAAGATTCCTGCCTGGTGTGTACAATGTGTTCTGGGAGCACAGGGAAGTCACAACAGTCTGGCCAGGGTCCTGTTGACTGACTCTGATTTTATATGTAAGCCAAGGGTGGTCAGGTGGCCAAAGCAGCTCCTTCAAAGAAGTGAGGTGAGTTCAATGACAGCACCAGGAATAACACTCAGGTGCTGAGGGCCTCTGCCCAGGGGCTCAGTCCCACAGCCCACACTGTGTTAGGACACTTGGCCATCGCACAATTAGTAGATTCCAGAGTTTCTTTCAATGGAAAAGCCTGTGCGTTTCACATTCCTCAGGCTAGATTTTTATTTTTTAATTAACTGTAGGAAATCAGCAGAGGAATTCCAAACAGCAAGGAGAAGCCACCTGGTATGTTACAGGAAGTAGAGGACTAGCAGCTGTAGAAGCCGGGTTGCACCCCAGCTCTGCCAGTGACTCACTGGGCAAGCTCCGGCAAGGGTCTCCGCCTCTGGGAGCCACCGTGCCAGCACGGGGGGCTCACAACATGGGGGACTCAGACTGGATGAGCTCCACGGTACCACACACCTGGAAGTTTTCTGACTCTAGAATGTAATGACCGATTGCACTGTAGTCCCCATTATGTGGGTTTGGGTTTACTATACTACACCTTTAGGAAAAAACAAAACTCAAGACTGCCGAGTGAACAGCATAAGCAATCATACTTTTAAGGAATCCACCAGGTCCTGGACGAGGAAGAGCCTCCTCAGCTCTTTAAGCGTGTTGTTCACGTAGAACTGCAGGCAGTCCGTGTACTTCTGGATCTGCTCCTGTGAGAGGGTGATCTCGAGCTCCAGGTAGGCCCTGTCAACAAACCACGCCCACAGGGCGCTCCATCAGAGGGAACCGCAGAACAGCCAAGTTGTCCTGCCTTCTCCCTGAGCGTGACAGCTGGTCACCCTGGGGGCGTATGCCAGCCCGTGGGCTGCAGGCCACCCAACCCAGGGCACTGCGGGGTGTGAGGACTGTGGCACCTAGTGGGTGCCTTGGCTGCTTCTGTTTCCCAAAGACAACATGATAGTTTGAGCTGGCAATTCATAGCAACCGTCCAAATCAGCTCATTTGCTGAATTCTCTAGCTATCCCTGGCCCACTAGGTAATTGTGAAAGTCCTCATTTCTTCTTGGCTGAGTAGACATGAATTATGTTTCTAAACAGTTTTCTGAAATGTCTGAAAATCCTAGCTTCCAATTATTGTTTGTCTTCTAAAAGACTTGAGATTTCAAATTCTGGAAAGTTCTCCCAAGATTTCATGTAGAGAGCTCTGAAAACTCAAGTGAGCTGGGCCATATTAAAATGCTCACTGGTTCTGTTAAGAGAGGTATCTGTATTTGTCAATTTTGTTCTTTAGATTCCACATATAAATGAAATCTTACACAAATAGAAAAACAGAAATGCTCACATACATACAGAAAACAGACTGACAGCAAAAACCCTCATAGATAGCAGTGCGGTGATTCAAGAGGGCAAGGCGGTGGGGGCGGTAGAGAGAGAGGGGAAGGGGAAGAGGAAGGGAAGGGAAGGGAAGGGAAGGGGAAGGGAAGGGAGGGGAGGGGAAGGAAAGGAAAGGAAAGGAAGAAAGAAAGAAAGGAACTGCATTTTTCATTTGTTCAAAAGGATCAGTTTAACTCTCAGGTAGATAACCAGGCTCCTCAGAAGTAAGCAAACTGTCTGTCCTCCAGTTTGGCCACGTTCCTCAGCGAGGCCCTCCTCCCGTCTCCACCCGCCCTCTGCTCTGAGACTGGGCGCGCTCCCTCGAGGGTGTCCCTACAGTTCTCACAGTGCTTTCCTAACCGCAGGAATTGGGATGGAAAGAGGAAAGTGGCATTTGGGTCGAGTTTTGGGGAGTTTACATTGAAATATTATGGCTGTTCTCCCGTACAGAAAAAAAAAATAGAAAAATATTGATTTGTCTGGATAGTACGTTTTGATTCAAAATATACTTGGAGTTAGAGATTTCTTTTACTGAGAAAAGCACTTCAGCCGGAGGACAGCGCCACATTTTAAAATGGTCCCCTAGAGGAAGAGAAAGGAGCCGGGCGAACTGGAGTTGGACGTGGGGTCCTATGCTGGGTATTGGAAGAAATACCCCGAGGGGAAGATAAGCTCCCCCTGTAACTTGACTGTCTTGGGGGCCAAGAACGTGGGAGAAGCCGGCCTGGCCTGGATGGCTGACAGCAGAGGCGGGGGCGGGGCAGGCCACTAAATGCAGTCTCTGGTCACATGGCACTCCGCTCCACTCTTCCCACCCTGGGATACGAACTTGTGTAGCCAAGGTAGAGCCCCAAGGGCCCCTTAGCTCTGCATTAGAAGAGCTGAAATACATCCCAAGAGCAAGAATGCTCAGACTCAGACTGGGTTTGACACGGCAGCCAGGAGCTGGGGGCTGAGCAGGGGTGTCCAGTACACAGCCTTTTCTCCTTTCCGGAGCCCGGCGCACCGAAGCCGGATTCCGCCGACTGGCAAGGGTGAGTGGGGCACGGAGGCTTCCTGGTGAATTCTGGGGCTGGCTGAGAAACCACGCTCATCCTGAGGCAGAGCTGTCCCTTGTTAAAGGAGGTGGGGACACCTGCAGTGCAGCCTGCACCAAGTTGGGGTCGGGCTGGGGGGACTGCAGCTCTGACAGAGCTATAAGTGCCCAAGCTCACGATCTGGAACCAGGAGGTAAAGTGGGGAGCAGGTGGGTGGGATGCAGCTAGCAGAGGTAATTCCTCCCCCTGCCGTATTTCCTATGCTCTCGGAGTAAACTGCCTTAAACACACGTGCTCCTCTTCACTGTTCATTCCAGTCAGATTTCCCCGGTATAAAAATGCAGAGGAGGGAACACTGTAAGACTATTCATGAACCACTCAGCAAATTGGCCCTTTGGTATTAAATTTCCAGAGCCATCATGGAAGTAAAAGTCCAAACACCCTGGTCCTTGCCCTGTGCTGTTTACTGGCCGTGTGACCTTGGGTGAGTCACTTTACTTCTTAGACACTCAGTTTTTCTACCTGTAAATAAGATTATAATGCACTGCCTTCTTCACAGAGTTGGGAGGATTCATTGTCAAAACCCTTTTTAAATTGTAAAACATTGTATACATATCATGAATTGTGATTACTCTTAGTAATAATTAAATAAAATATATTAACACTAAATATAAATTTATGTTAAATTTCTATAAATAAATTTATTAAATTTAAGTATTTACTTAGTAGTAATTAAAATAAAAATCAACAGAGCAATGAATTTTAGAATAGGGGTGATGAGTTTGTTTTGGAAATTCAGGAGAAATATCAGATATCAAAGCCAGGGTGTTAAAGGAGGCTCTTCAGAGGCCTGTTAGGTCTCAGAGAAACAGGATCGAATGTGTAGGGGAGGGAAAGAGAGGTGGAGGGAGAGAGCCCTGTGAGAGGCTGGGCAGCGGCTGGTCTGGCTGGGGCACTCACTTGAAAGGGTGGCCCTCGTCGGTTTTCTGCACAGCTTGCAAAACAGACTTGTAGATGCGGAAACTGATGGTGGCCGAGAGCGTGGCGAGGGCCAGGTAGGCCACGACACTCACAACGCTGAACTGGGTCAGGGAGAAGAGCAGCAGCAGGCAGCTCCCAAACACTATCCCGGTCTGCTTGATGTCCCGCCAGTACAGCAGGTCGATCGCTGTGGGAAGGAGACACGAAGCACACACCTCTTATCCCGGGCAGGGCCTCGGGGGCTGCTGCTGCAGGGCAGCTCACGGGCCAAGGTTCTCAGTGGCCTTCGGGTCCCTAAACACGAGTGAGTGGACACGGGGCTTTGCCCAGGGCACTTACTGTCACTTCATTTTGCTTTGGAAGACTCTTTCCCATCCCTGTAGATAGTTCATAAATTCACGGATAAGAAAAGGCTGTGGAATCTCCAGCAACCACATCTCTATGAACGAATCCCCTTGGGCTGTGCATTCTGTACAGGGACCCAAATTATGTGACTTTGAAGCAAAACTGAAAATACAGAAGACTCCGTGAAGAACCAGTTCTCTTTTGGGTGGCACTGGCTATGTGTATCTTGATGCCCTGCTGACAATTTTATGTCTCCACGGTGGCCTGTGGCTGTGTACCGCAGTCATACAAATGTTTGTGCTGCGGAGAAAGAGCAGCCGCAGTGAACAGAGGTTAGGGCAAGGGGTGCCTTCGGGAGCATGGTGGCCCGGCAGACCCCAGCCAAGGCCAGCGGCACCTGAGGAAAGACATGGCCTGCCTCCAAACATGAAGCGTCAGTAGCTGCGTCCAGAAGCCCGGGAGCTGACATTTGGATTAAACCATTTTGTATATCATTTGTTCATTAACATTCTGCGACTTAAAAATCTGGAATACAAACTTTAAAATCTACATCACATCCATCATTCACTTATTTACCTCTTGCAACTTAGAAAAAAATTAAATTCAAAAGAATAAAGCCCTGGTGCTTCAAATGTGACACAGAATGGAAATATTTTGAATATCCCAGTCACCAGATTATTTTTAAAAAGTACAGAAGCCTCGCTTAAGAATGCATGGAAATTTATTCCCCAATTAGGCAAATGGTAAGGTTTTTTTTAAAAGATTTTATTTACTTTTAGAGGGGAAGGGTTAGGGAGAGAAATATCAATGTATGGTTGCCTCTCGTGTGTCCCCTGCTGGGAACTGGCCTGCAACCCAGGCATGTGCCCTAACTGGGAATGGAACCACGATCTTTTGGTTCGCAGGCCCACACTCAATCCACTGAGCTACACCAGCCAGGGCAAATGGTAAGTTTTTTAATTGAGATAGAATTGACATATAACATTGTGAAAGTTTAAGGTACTGATTTAATAAATTTATATACTGTAATGTGATTGCCACCGCAGCATTGGCTACCACCTCTACTACATCGCATGATTAGTTTCTTTTTTGTGGTGAGAACATTTCAGATCTGGTCTCCTAGCATCTCGGAAGCATAACAAACGCTATGGTGGACTGTAACCTCTATGCTGTCCTTTAGCTCCACATCTTACTCATCTTTACATAGGAGTCGGTGCCCTGTGCCCAACACCCCCATGTCCCTCTCCCCGACCCTCGGTAACCAGCATTCCTCTGTTTCTCCATGAGTTGACATGTTTTAGATTTGGCATGCAAGTGACATCACACAGTATCTCTTTATCTGACTTACTTCACTTGGCGTAGTGCCCTCAAGGTCCCTCCATGCTGTTGCAACAAGTGTTTTGTTTTGTTTTTTAGAATGCTATGTTAATCAATTTTTAGAAAGAGAAAAACAAGACACAAAATTTCCATCTGGCAACCAAGTGAAGGTGGTAGCTGCTCACACGGCCAGCTTTATGAGCAGGTGCCCAGAGGGAGGCACTGGCTGACAGAATTAAATGCCAGGCATCAGCTCAAAGGAAAAATGAAGGTGACGGGTAGAAGAGAGCAGGGAGCCACTCCCATCACGCCCTCGTGTGTAACTAGCTGACAAGGTCCCATAACCTAGAGAAAGCCCTGGCGCTGTAGCGGGGACACAAGGAGTGCTGCAGAGCAAAGAATTACCCTAGACAGCAGACTTACCTCAGGCTGGCTGGAGAGTAACTCAGGGGTTCAAGGCTGGGGAGACTGTGTTAAGCAGACACGGGCACCCCAGCAATCCGAAGCAGCAGAGAGAATTGACATCTAAGCTCATCTGTCACCGGCCCACTCCTGCTCCCACCCACCACCACTACCTAGTCCAGCAATGACCTGAATTCAGCAAGGTTACTGTAATCAGCCATTTCCCGGGCAAAAGTTTGCTCCCTTTTTCCCACAACACTTCCACAATGTAAGAAGTAGAGGAAAGGGCCTGGCTGGTATAGCTCAGTGGACTGAACGTGGACCTGTGAACCAAAGGGTCACTGGTTCGATTCCCAGTCAGGGCACATGCCTGGGTTGCGGGCCAGGTCCCAGTATGGGGCATGAGAGGCAACCACACATTGACGTTTCACTCCCTCTCTTTTCTCCTTCCCTTCTCCTCTCTCTAAGAATATATAAATAAAATCTGGAAAAAAAGAAGTAGAGGAAAGAATCATAAATATTTTGGGAGGTAAAACAAAGCTTTATTCTGCTCTTTTGAGTGAGGTCAGTTCTACAAACAGGTTCCCAGGAGCAAAGGAAAAGCAGTGCTGCTCTGAGTGAACGTGGACCCGAGCAGCTCAAATCTGTGTTGTTCGGGGGTCAGCTGTATTTTCAATCCACGTTCAGGCATCAGTGCAGGCAGAGGGCCCTCTGTACTTATACTCTGATTCTCAACTGCTCCAGGGTTGGCGTCTGTAATCCCTGCAGCGTTCAAAGGTCAACTGCATCTTCTAAGACAGCTTGATTTGTCTAAAGGGGGTACTCCTAAGGCTAGGTGTGCTGCACCTGCCTCTGAAATGTGAAGGGGCAGGGGAGACCTTGCAAGTAGATTTCGGGCAAAGAGCAGATAGAATTTGCTATTTCCAAGTGAGTCTCCACTTATCGGATTGCTGAGCACCCATTAAAAATAGTAGGTGCAGGGGAGCAATGGGGGGATGACGGGGACGGAAAAAGACTGTAATGGGTGCCCGATGGTGTGCAGATGTTTTATTGAGTTGTACGCTTGAAACCTGTATGGTTTTGTGAACCAATGTCATCCCGATAAACTCAATAAAAAGTGGTGTCCTTTAGAAGAGCCTTCTGAGTCGCAGCCTCCTGTTTCAACGGCTCTGGAACAGGAGGCGGCAGGCCCAGGCTTCACCTGGAGAACTGAGCAGGGAGCACTGACTGTTAACTCACCAGCGTTCGTTTGGTACAGAATCACCACACGACAGGTCTTTCAGTCCACTTGCTAAGATGCTGGAGGTTGCTAATGGGGAGGCTAACGAAAGGTTTGTCCTAGAACATCAATGGGATGTTGACTCAGGGCACTTTAATGACATAATTACCTGTTTACATAGATCCTGAAATGTTCAAGACACTTTCAGATAGTGCCTCATTTAAGCCTTACAACGAACTCCATGAGACAGGCGTACAGGAGTCTCCCCTTACCCACCGCTTTGCTTTCTTCTGCAGTCTACTGTGGTCTAAAGAAGTTAAATGAAAATGTTCCTAAATAAAAGCCCATGCAATTTACAATGAACGCTGTTCTGAGTAGCGTGATGGAATCTCCCTCCCTCGTGCCCTGTCCCACTCGGGATGCGAATCATCCCCAGGTCCAGAGCACCCACGGCTGTGTGCGCCCCCACGGCTGTGTGCGCCCCCACCTGGTGGCCCCTCAGCAGCGTCTGCACCATCGGATGGACCGTGGAGGTAGCGCAGTGCCTGTGCTCAGCAACCCTCAGTTTACTTGATAATAGCCCCAATGCCGCTCACACAGCTTTAATTACAGTACGTTGTTTTAACTGTTCTACTTTATTATGTTATTGTTGTTCATCTCTTGCTCTGCCTAATTGATAAACTAAATTTTATGGCAGGTGTGTACGTACAGGAAAGGACAGTACAGTAGGGTTCCGCACCACCCGAGGCTTCAGACATCCTCGGGGCCTGGAACGCATGCCCCACAGATAAAGGGGGGCTGCTCTCTGACAAGCGAGGAAGTTACACATCAAGAAACTAGTCTACTGACTAGTTCACAGGAGAAGCAAGAGCAGAACCTAAGTTTGAAGCTTTCTCCATGACCAGACACTTGGCTCTCTCACATTTGATGGCTGTACGTTAAATGCCCCCCAACGTATGAATAATTATTCTGGGCAACATGATTATGTTTAAATCTGCTCCCAGAACTAGATATTTAAAATGAAATTTTTCTTTAAGTAAAATTGACTCATCATCAGCAGTGAAGAGTTATTGGTCAGGTATTTATCTAGCAATCACAGGAATGAAGAGGTCATAAAATTTTGTCCCTGCTTTTAAGGATCCAGCTGGGAAGACTGGACACTCATTGTAAAAACGCCGCACCCGTGCCAGTGCAGCCGGTGTCGTCAGAGGTGGTAGGAGTCGATTTCAAGGAAGAGCTCGTGTGGGGTTGGTGACAGTGGACGTGGGGTGGTCTGTGAGTGTGGTGAGCAATTTCTTAAGGAGATGGGGTGGGTATAAAGGGAAATACTATGAGGGATTAGTTGACAAGAGCACTGACTAATTAGCTGTGGGAGAAAGGAGGAAGAGCTAATTAAGGGTGAAAGCAACATTTCAAAGCTGGGTGACTGAGTGATTAATTTCTCTGACAAAAATAGGAAATCCAATGGTGAACTGGTTTGGGAAAAAGCTGACACTTTACACCTTCGGGTTCTTCCGTGATGACATCCAAACAGGGCATTCTGACATGGCCTGGGGCAGAGATGGGACGGGGATCAGGGATGAGAGGAAGCTGACGAAATTACATGCGATACGTATTAATCTTTTTAAAGCGTGGAAATTAAATTATTTTTGCCCTAGGGCGTGTTCCAGTAGCCATGAGTTAAACGTCAGTAATATCATATTCCCATGATACTCAGATGAATATGTACGGTAGACCACTGGGAATGCAGGACTGAAATTTAGTAAAAAGGGCTGACTCTACATTTGGATGTATTCTGAGTAGAAAGATCAAAGTCATGAGAGTAGAGAACACCTCCAAGAGAGGAGAAGCTAAGGGATGAAACTGTGGTTGCTTAGGTGGTGGGAAGTTCAGAGTAATAAGGAAGATGGTAAGTAGAATGGTAGTTTGAGGGGGAGGAGCAGCAAGTTAACCTTTGGAGTGAGCGAGAGCTGGAAATGTTAGTGGAAAGGGAGGGCTGAGGCCACAGACGCGTGTGGAGGCGGAAAGAGAGCGACACGAAGTGGCTGGGGGGAGATGCACTGAAGTCTTCCCTGGAAAGTGAGTCCTGAGGTCCTCCTGAGCTCGAGGCGGCTGGGGCAGGATTTGAAGAGACTAGAAAAGCCGAGACCTGCCTTATTCGTTAGAGCAGTGATGAGCCATAGCCGGCGCCCAGCCCTGGAAACGGCTAGTCCCACTGGAGACGTGCTGCAAGTGGAAACTATGTATCAGATTTCAGACTTAACCCAAAAAAGGAAGGAAAGTAGCTCGTTAATGTTTTTATATTGATTTTTGTTGTTGTTGAAAGGTTAATCCTACTGATATGTTGGATTGAATAAACTATATTATCAAAATCAATTTTACCTATTTCTTCTTTTACGTGGTTACTAGATTTTAAATTACTATGTGTCTCAATGTTCGGACAGCACTGATTTAGAAGAATACAATAACAATTCAAAGTGGGTGACAGGACTGCCAGAAAGTAGAGGCTTTGGTTCAAGTCAATCATCTCCAGTGGGTCCAGTTGACAGGGATGGAGACTGGGCATTCTAAGCAGTGGACAGTGGGGCTGACCAGGGCTGTGACCTGGCACAAGGAGCACGGTCAGAGGAGTCAAAGATCAAAGGGGACAGAGTTCAGATGAAAGCCCTGGGCTCAGGCTGGGACTAACAGGCAGGGGAGATGGCTGGGCTGACAGGCTGGGAGCACGGCCCTTGGCTGTGCGTGGTCAGGGTGCAGGGAATAGCCGGAAGCTCTGATGATTCACTGGGAAGGGTAGGAAGTGCTGAAGTGTGATCAGAGGAGAGAGTGTCTGTGTTCCCAGTCTGCTGCGTGAATGCCAATTTTTCACATTTCAATTTTGCTTAGAGTGATGTAAGCTTATGTAGGAAGCTTTATAGTACCCAAACCAGAAAAATGAATATTTGAATAAAGTTTCCTTAGAATCCTAGTTAAAAAGTATGTAAATAATTCTGTAACTGCAATAAATTACCCCAAGCAGTCTTTGGGTACAACCAAGTATAGATGACTTTTCTCTTCCTCAATATGCTCATAACACAGAAAGGTGAGACGAGAGGCCGCACACCTGAGTACTGAGTACATCGCTGAGCACACTCACCAGAACATGCCAATTACCCTAGTGTTCTGCCAACTATAAAAAGTACAAGTTACTTCGCCAAAAACCATTTGGCTTTGAAATGAGAGATCAGTGTGTCCTATCAATCTGATAGATGGACTGGATGGGTGACCTCACCTTAGACCTCAAATCACAGGTGGGGGCACACAGCAGCCCGCCTGGGGCTGACTTAGCACTAATTTAAGGCAAGGCTGAACTGGCAGATTTGAAACACTGAAATCAGTGTGACCTGCATTTGCATAATCCAAGCAAGAACAGACCAGAAAAACAGAAGTGATACAAAGTTTTAACTAATAGCTAAATGGAAATAAAATGCTATGCTAAATTACTAGAAATAAGCCCTTTGATGCAGTCCAAAATTTTTGATTTCTGAAACTATTTTAAATGTATTCCATTATACGATCCAATAGTGGCTGCAGTACTCAGAAAGTTTATCAAAAATACATGAGGGAGGAAGACAGTGGTGCAGATATTCATACTTTATTTATAAGTCAAAATGTGGTAGCAGTTATAGAAAATAGCAGTCAACTGTGCACAAGTGTCTGCATTATTGCACCATATTCTTACATGTATCTATTTATATTTCATCTTGGTCCAAAATAGATTTCAGGTAGCATCACTTGCTGTGAGAAGTTAATGCTGCTTTTTAAAAAGTCTGAGTGAGAAAATCCTGTTCGTAGGTAATATCAACATTCCAAAAAAAGGGTCATAATATTTAAAGTCATCTGATTTACTATATGTTTTACTTATGTACTTAGTGACTGTCCTCCATTCTAGAATGTAAGTACAGTGGGGGCATGGATTTTGTTGATTGTTTTATTTCCAGTACCACGAAGAATATAAGTAACACTTGAATACTTAAAAAAAAGAAAAAGGGTGCCATGCTGTTGAGTTTTACTTTTTTAGTAAGCTTCCAATGATTGATTCTAATAATTGACTACCTTTGAAAAAGGATCAGAAGGCTAGAAAAACCTCAGTTCTTTTTATAACCCAGTGTCCAAAGCAGTATTTCTGATTTTCATGAGACAAACAAAATATCATCTCAAAAAGTTAAGAAGAAACAGTAACTTCCCCAACTCCAACTTTCCTCCACTTTGCTATCAAACTGGAAAAACAACAGAAATAGATGTACGACGATACTTTCCACAGAGTCCTTCAAAGATGACATCTTCTCTACTCAACACATTCATGAGCTTCCTTTGCCTTGGAAAGTCTCTCACATAAATTAAACCTTTAAATGGTAATTCAGGCGCCCTGAGCCCAGAGTGGAAACTGCTGGACGGAACTTTTGCCAATGAAACACCTGCCAGGACTCCGCCCTCCAGGCCCTCCCTCCCTCCCTTCCCAGCTCCTTAACGCAGCCTGTGTGCTCTCCGAGAAAATTGCCTACACCATTTCTGAGCGTTTAAGTAATTCTGTAGGTGTTTTGAAAGGGGAAAGGCATTAAGCCTGGTGCTCTGTGTAGACAGTGAAAGGACACAGCATTTAACCCACACAGATGGTCGTCTACTCTACATGAGCTCTGGTGGAACAACGAACAGTGAAGGATCTGATTATCAAAGACGCAGCCAGCAAGGATCTCCAGTACTTGTTTTCCACTGGAGACAATTGCAAACACATTCTTCTGTCTACCCTTCAGATTGGACTGAAGGCAAAAACAGCTTTTAGGCTTCTGCAGATTTTGTGGTTTTCCATCTAAGCACTAGGACCACATGGTCTCCATGCTGCCAAGGTAACACAATGATGCTCAGGCCCATTGTCATGGTGATGGGCAGTGATGGGGTGGACCTGGCCAGGAAATGAAACAGCAGGGCCGAGTATTTAAGACACTGTGGCCAGCTCCTCCTGCTACAACTCCTGCAAATGGGCTCCTTTGGAGGAGTCTCACAGGGCAACTGGCATCAAAGGAGGAGATGGCCATATGGAGAGGAAACCAGGCTTTGGGCACACAGTCTTGAGGGAGGCACCAAGGAAGGTTTGCAAGGTATTGTACAGTTAGTGTCTTCATGTGCTTTTTCTTTCTTTAAGCTTTCTGGCAGTATCAAAATACAAACCATTCATTTGGTCGGTGGGCATCAGTCATAATTAGCTGCAAAACATTACATCTGGGCCACACCCTAAAATTCATCATTGCATTGAAATGGAAAAGGATCATGGAGGTAGATAGTTGTTAGTTCTTTATAAAAAATGAAAATATTTAAAATTTTGACCAAGACTGTAATGGCAAAAATATTTCTTGAACTAAAAAGATGTAAGATAAGGATAAGGAATGATTTCTGTGTACTTCTGTTCTGTTCAATAAAATATTATGTCCCTCCTGACCCCTATTACCACTACATTTGACCTGCAGTTTGATGAAATGCATCTGAAGACAAGACAGACAACGGCACCACAGGTGAAACATGCCCATTGGAAAATGAGTGGAAATGCAATAAATCCTAAAAATTCTGATCTACTATATTTGTACTTCTCATTTGTTCAACATTCATACCAGTTTGGGCACAGACCTTGTAAGTAATGCTTGAATTATTTTCCTTACCCTTTTCACCATAAAGTAAAAAAGAATTTAAGGATTTGATTGTGTGAAACACTAAGACAACTTTGCTCAGATTTAACTTAAAAATATAGCTCAAATAAATCTGGAGGAAGTGGAACTCTATACTTCTAAGTTCTAAAACTCCTAACAATGTTTGCTTATTCAAAATATAGGCTATATATTTGGAATACAATTATGATTATTAAAGTTTTTAATGTAGCTACTATTAATGGTCACCTTGGCAGAAAATGGCTCGTAAAGAATTATTAATGTCAAATTCTCAGTTTTCAAATTGTGAGTTTAATTATAATGCAATCGTGTTTCTTTGAATGTTTGTGTGTATTTTATGAGAACTGGAAAGCTGAGAAAATGTAAATATTAATCCAGGGCCCAATAAGCACACAACTTAGAGGAGACCATGTTGAGAAGGACGGGAATTGTGGTGGTGACGCACATTTAATGACTTCCAAAAAGAAAGGTGATATTCTGAAAACCATCTAACCACATTAGCTCTTGTTTGCTACATTCAGAGGATTCAGAACTTGGTTCTATTATAAGCTAATTTAAAATATATCAATTACTTTACAGATTCTGTTCTCAAATGTGTTAACTAGTCTAAAGATAAAAAAGAATTGAGTAAAGTGAACCATTTGAATATGAGAAGTGGGAATGAGGGAGGCATGTAGGAGGCGGGGGGAGAGAACTTTAAAAATCGATGAAGAGGCTGATGATTATGATGAAAGATTCCACAATCTCAATTAATACAGAGTAACCATAATGCTTTAGCCATAGAGTATCAGGAATATTGTTTCTAATGAACAAACTATTTTTATTCATGAAAATCTGAGAAAAATCACAGATCTGAAGACATGAATTTAGATCAGAATTTTTGTTACTCTTTCTCATGCATGGTGAATCGCCTTTAAAAAAAAAGATACTGCAGAGAGTCCATCTGTCCAGTCTAAATCCAAAACATGTAATTAAAAATGATTCCAATCCACTGATGTTTATCACAGTTTTTTTAAATTTTAGGTAGAAGTAACTTATATTATAAAGAAAGATGTACTTGAAGTCCAGCAATTCTTTCTGTGCCAATTTCTTCCATTTAATTATTTCAAAATACATTTTGAAACACGTACCATCGTGTTTTACAAAAGCTGTTTCTGTTGCCTGCCTGGCCCTCCAGCTGCAGAGGACATGGTGCCGAGATGCCAGATTGGAAACAGCAAATATGAGCATGGATTACCTGCAGGAGGCGGGACGTTGGGTGGTTTGTGGCTTTCATTTTGGCCTCTCTTTGTACACATGGAAATGTTCATGACATGGCATTATTCTCTCCCCAAACTTTAAAATGTTCCCTTATAAAGATTCTCTTGTAAATGATAATACATTGTGAAAAAGAACACTTCTACTTTTTAATAGAGTAATAACTACCTACATTTGGTATATTATCCTTATTTGAGAGTTTTCTGTCATCAAAAAAAATCCCCAGATCCCTTGCTAAGCCAGTTCTCCCACTGGATCGCATGAGAAGCTGCAGAGAGGAAGTTCACGGATGTAATTAGTTATGTCATATTGTAATATCTGTGTAATAAGCTAGTGCATCGTGTACAAAGAAAACACTTTGATGAAAGGCGACACTGGTCTGACGGTTGACATTCGTGCAACCGTCTTCATTAAAGTAAAATTTGAGGATGTAACAAGAGCTGAGGACAGTGACTGGCATCCTGACGACACGGATGGGGACGTTAGAATGACGATGGTGATGACGACGACACTGGCATGTATTGGTTAAGATCGCTGCCTTGCTGACAAGTGTTGCTGCTTCTAGAGAGAACCTATGTGAAAGTACCTCGGCAGAGGTAACCGAGCGCCCCCCTGCTGTAGCTCAGCATCGGTGAGTGCTGGGGTGGGCAGCGTTCTAGACCCGAAGCCAAGAGTCGCCTCTTCGCTACACAACATGCCACTTGCCAAAAAACCTCAGGCAAGTCGCTTGCCCTCTTTGAGCCTCTCTGTGTCCAGAAGTAAACAGAGAAGCTCAAGAAAGAAGACATTTGACAAATAAGACCTATGTAAATGTGAAGAATTATTAAATCCACACGATCACCATTACCTAGATAATTCATACTTTTAGAAAAGCCACTGAAGAAAAAGCCATCTCCCACTGAGGCTAGAGAGAGCAGGGCGAGGGCTGAATCCAGCCTCTGGCATTACTAGCTGTGTGCCTTGGTAGGAGCCTTAGTTGATTACCTGTAAAATGGGATAGTAATAAAATGTACGCATCGTGCTTGTGCACCATACAATTTGTGAGGATTAAATGCAATGATGCAAGTAAAGCACTCAGTGAATGTGCCCAATAAATACTAGCATTGCTGTGGCCTTTAAGATTACTGTGTACAGGGGCGGACAAAGGTAGGCTGAATTACCAGCCACCACTACCTACAAGATCAATCGTAAGTAAGGATAAGAAATAATAACAGTAACAAGGTAGATATTACCCTAATTAATAAATAAATAATACAAGAATAAACGCTTTCACATACTCATAACTACAAACCTACTTCTGTCCACCCCAGTACATAGGTGCTTTATCAGTGTATTGTCTTGTTGTCATTTCATTTTCACTGAGTAGAATGAGTTTTGCTTTATTAACCAATATTGGGCGTTAGTTTCATGTCTTCAGTTGGAAGCAGAGTCTGTATAGTTTACCATAATATGGATTTCAGTCTCTCCCTTTAAACGTTCTCATCTATAGCTGAAAGCTTCTATGTTAGTAAAGTAAATATGGGGCTCCTTGGTACACGCAGCACACTTCCTAC
>PVKM010028432.1:0-18271 GCA_004027735.1 Carollia perspicillata
GGAAGAGAGACATCCCCCAAGTGTCGTTGGCATTTCCCCCCAGTACACCCGTGTCACTGATGAGACCAGAACACAGAAGGCAAAAGACACAACCACAGCCTACAGTTCCCAGCCCAGCGTCCTGTCCTCACTCCCCCCACCCCACAATCCCCTCACCCGTGCCTTTGCTAACCACTGCTAGGCTCCTCACCTCAGATTCCAGAGGGAGAATCCAGGGCTCAGAGAGGTAAAGCAACCTGTCAGAGGCTGCCCAGCTCAGACCCATCCAAGGCCTGCAGCCCAAATGGATTTGGGCTCAAAACAAATGTAAGTTTCCACGTGACAGCACCCTGCCCCACACCCCTGGGGTGACAGGCCTCTCCAGAGCAGGAGCCTTGTCCCATCCGTCCCCACAGCCCTTCACCCACTGCACCACCCAACACATAGTAGGCGCTCTACCAACACCCGCTGGACTGAACTGAAACGCACCCCTGCCAGCCACCCAGAAGAGCCGTTAAAATTCTGCATTAGGCGCCTGCCCCACGCGTCTGCACGGCGCAGCAAGAACTGACAATTCTTCCTAGATAAATATCTGGAAAGAAGTCGGGAAACAATTAAAACTAGGAGCTAATAAATGATGAAGAAGCCCATGAGCCAAGTCCTGGCCCACTTCCCAGGCTTCATTCATGCATCAAAAAAACCCCAGCGGTCCGAGGCTTCGAGAGGGCAGCTGGGCAGTGGGGCTGTCCGGCTTAATATAAATGGGAGTTAGATATGATCACATGTACTCACTGCGTTCCCAACAGCAGACACTATCTCCCATCACCCTCCCGCGTCTCCCAGCCAAGCCCCCTTCTTGGGAGCTGTTGACAGATGATCTCGTAACCAGGCAACCAGGCTGAGGAAAGGTTCCAGAGTTCCTGCACAGGAGCTCACACGGCCGCGTCCCGCTCCTGGTGGCTACTGAGTGGCAGCGGCATGACACCCTCTTCCAGACCGTAAAAAACAGGGGGTGGGGTACCCCAGCCGCTCGCCCGCCGTGAAGACGTAAGGGTCGTGGCGTTCTCCCCTCTCTGCCCCGGCCACACCAGCCAGCCGGCGTGGCGGGGCCAGGGCTCGCTGTCCACAACCACTGCAACCACCCGCAGGTCTGCAGCCGAAGGCCCCAGAGCACAGCCTTTCCGGAGGGGCCTGCACTCTGCAGCAGCCAGTCCCCCTTGGCCCTTGGCCATCTGCAGCTATTTGGACAAATGCTCCCAAGATGCCAGGGGACCAAAGCCTCAGAAGTGTGGCGGGGTCCGCTGCCCTTTGGGAAATGCGCCTGGGCCGAGAGAATGCCTTGGGGCTGGCAGAGGGGGAAGAGGAAAAGGGTCTCAGGTTCAAGGAAATGGAAGCTCCGGGTGCCAAGGGCATGTGCGCTGTTCCATTCTGCAAACTCACACGCTTCCCAGACCACGTCAGACTCCTCGAAAGCAGGCCTCTCACATGGGGCATTCGGCACCCGCCAGGCATTTTCCCACCCGAGACCAGGCTGAGGGGCAGGGGCTGGGCGGGTGTTCTGATCACCTCGCTGCGACGGGGGCTTGGGGCTCAGGGCCTGGGGGCTGGAAGCAGCAGAAACATCCTTGACCGAGAACCCGCTACACGGGAGGAACTTGGCCAAAGGTCTCCAATACATAACTCCGTGAACTCCGTTCCCCCATCCGGATGCACACCTAGGCTCCAGATGCTGACCCAGCTGTCAAGGCGCGTCTCTCCGATCCCCTGGCCCCGCGCCCTCCCTGGGCTAACTACCAGAGCCTTCAGCCAGCAGTCATCTCGTTTGGGGGCACTGTAGAGGACTGCAGTTGGTGGCCTCGGGTCGGACGCAGAGAGCAGACAGTGAGAGGAGGGCCCGGAGCATGTCAGGCCCCGCCTGGGGCCTCAGGAACCCCCATCCCCCGCCCCCCTTGCTGGCCCGCCACAGTCTGTATGCAGAGTGGGGTACAGAGGCTCCGAATTCAGGGCCAGGCTGCTGTCCCGCCTCTTTCTCTCCAAGAACCACAGCGCGCTCAATAAAGAGAATGAGTGAAGTTGGAAAATTAAAAACTGGAAAGAGAATGATTCTTTTCTCCAGGAGGCAAGCCTCCAGGATGCTCCTGTGGGCACTGGCGGTGAGAGAGGGGCACCCCAGGGAGGAAGACCCTGTGGTGGGGGAGGGGATATCATGTGCATATCTAATAAGGTTCTTCTGACAATGCCAACACACACACACACACACCCTCATTCTTTCTAGCTGCATGAATAGAAAATTCTGCCTACAGCCAGAGACGGGGCGGATGGCTGGGGCAGAGCAGATGCAGAAGCTGGGGCCATCGACTCCACAAATGTCCACCCTTCTGGACCATGTACCCCCAGCCCCAGAGGAGAAGGATCCGGGCCCCCATGGGGCCCCGATTCCCAATTTGGACCAACAAGCAAAGAATGGAAATAAAGCCAATAAAAAGAAGATGCCTCCAAACGTACGGGAGGCCGGCCTTCCGCGTGGGGAGGCCATCCGTCAGGCTGCGCTGACAGGGGCGTTCTCAGCGCGGGTCCCCTGGCCCACCTCAGGGCTGAAGGCTTTTCTGGGAAGCTAAGGAGGGGCCGAGGAAACCGCAGGCTTGGCCGAGCCCGCTGGATGGGGCGGGGCTAGCGATTTCTCCGTCCAATCAGCAGAAGTCACAACTTTTGAAATCAATAGTACTGCGGCTTCTGATTTTTAAAGGAACACTTTCATCTTGCAGAAAACTTGACACACCAGGATACGAAGAAAACAGAAACCATCCAAGTCGCTTGCATTGGAATGTGGGCGTTTTCTTTCAGCTCCCCGCTGTGGACGCACAGACACCAACCGATGGAGCTCCCACTGTCTACAAATTTTGGGGTGGCTCTTCTCTCTGGGTACCGACTGGGAGCATCTTCCCACATCCCTAGGAAGGCCGCGAAGTCTTCCCGTTAATCGCTCTGCGACGTTCCATCCTACACGGGGACCCTGTTCGCTGAGCCACGCTCCTCCTGCTGGAATCCACTTGCCCCCCAAAACTTTCCGCTGTCGCGAGGACGTGCGCACATGTCCTTCCGCGTATCTGAGGCGGTAGAATCCCCGGGTGTGCGGGGTGTCCGGCCTCACGGTCCCTGCGGGGGCCCCGCCCTCCAACTCTGCACCACTCACAACTCACGCTCACGGGGAGGGGGGGGCCCCAGCTTAGACGGTTCACCCCGCCCTGGGTCAGCCCACATCAAGAAAGCTTCCCATCTAATGGATGCTTTGGGGAAAACCTCCCGCGCTGAGCCGGCCTGCCTGGGGCTCTCCTGGCCACTCACTGCCAAGGTGACCACGCCGCCTGCATCCAGGACAGCCGTCCATGTGGCGCACCCCCCCGAAGCACTCCGGGCGCCCAAGACCCACACCTGGGCCTCTCTCCAGCTCCCTGGACACCAACTCCCTCCCCAGGCACGACGCTTTGCATGGGGCTATTGTCCACAAACAATCATTTTTTAAAAAAACAAACAGAAAGAACACGTCGCCCATACTTTTCACGCGATGCTTGTCCGCTTCCTGAAAATGCGAGATAATGAATAAAAATGTTCATTACGGAATTATTCGCTTTCCTCCCTGATTCACGTCCCGGTAATTACCGTGACCAGCCTAATAAAAACTGCTACAAACCAGAGGTCAACCGGCAGTTAGAAGTGTTCATTTTCACTTCAATGTATTCATCTCTGGCTCCTAATGGCCTCATTTTCTCCCATGCTTCTTAATAAATACCACTGAATTACAGGTTAAATAGCTAAATTAAATTATTGCAATTACAGCGTGCAGAGCCCTGAATCTGGGTTTACCTTTCCCAGTTCAATTAGAGGCGAAGTTTCAACAGCCGTGGAACTCTGATTGCCGTCAATATTCTCGGTTGCCCAGAACCTGCGAGGCGCCCAGATATTTGGTACGAGGGGCTGCCCCCCACCCTGGCTTGTTTCTGAGGGGCTGACTGGAGCACTCTCGACGGAAACAAAATCACACCATCAGAAGTGGTTTTTGGAAAGCGACCACAAGGCATAATTGATTCTTTTCCACTGAAAAGGGGAAGGACCTAGCAGGGTTCTGGCTAAATGCTCTGTGTGTGTCTGTGTGTGCGTGTGCACGCACACACGTGGGGGGGCACACACAAAAGGCCCGTCCTCGGGGGGGGGGGGAGTACATCCCGATAAATCCGGGTGCTCCCTCCACCGCGGCACAGCCCGCGATGGTTTTCTGGGTCCCTGTAAGAGCGCTTCCTCATTATTTAAATATATTCGAAGGCTTGTTGCTATTGCCTCACTACAGGATTAATTATCCAACATCCCTTATAAGACAGAGTGTCTTAATAATACGCAGTGCCTGGGAAGGGAAAAAAAACCCTCGCCTGTTCGCTTCCCCCAAGTCCCCAGACAGGAGAGTCGATTTCTTGGGAAAGAGCTCCCCCTGACTTCTCCATCCCTCCGCTCCGCAGCGCCAGAGTCCACACGGTGGGGATGCGCGTCCTTCTCTCCCGTCACGATCGTACTAACGCGCAGCACCGGTCAGCAGCCACACTCCACGAGGCCCACCCTTGAGGGTTTAGGAATCTGGGGTGCTACAGGGGGGCGGTCAGGCCCCGGGGAACAGAGCCCCCCCACGTCCCTGGCCCTGAAGCCTGGGCCCGGTGGGCAGGGGAGGAGGACCGGCTGGAATCCTATCTGGAGCTTTGTCATCCCTGCTCCGAAAGCCCACAGCTAAGCGTGCCCAGCCCTGGAGGGCCGGTACCACAGCCGGAGCTGGACACGCGGGTGGTGACGGAGGTCGGGCCGCAGCAGCCACGGGGGCAAGGGGGCTGCTCCAAGCACTTTGCTGGGGAGTCCACGTCTGGAAGCCCTCCACCATGGTGTTTTCTGGAGGCCTTGGTGCTTTGTCTGCTCCCCCCAAGAGAGGGAAGATTCCCTGCCCAGGCCCAGGGAAGCCACTTCGCCCATGACACTGGGGTGAGGGGCATCCGTGGTCACATGGTCCCCCTCCAGCCAGGGCTCTGAACTCCCCTGCAAAGGCCTGCACCAGGGCCAGGCCACACTCACCAGGCCATATGCCCCCGGCAGAGGACAGGAGGCTGGCACAGCCACTGCTGGGCAAACCCAGAACAGAATCAGAAGCAGGGAGTCCCAGGCTGGGAGCCACTGGACCGCAGGGCCTGCGTGTGGTTCACACCAGGGCCCGGGGCCCTCCCCCAGGCCTGGCACAGAGCAGCCCTCAGTCACTGTCAGGTGAGGCGAAGGGCAGGCGAAGCAGCCGGCCAGAGTCCAGCAGCCACAGCGGGGGCCTCGGGCAGCGCTCTGGCCTCCTTCCTCCCAGGCCAGCCTTAGCCGTCATGGGGAAGTGGCACAGCCTCGCCCCAGGGTGGTGGGGGCATCAGGGCCGGTTAGAGAGTGAACACACGTCACCCCAACTTCCCAGGCCCCCGACATTTTCCTAAGGGCAGGATCTACACCACAGGGCACCCGGTTTCCCAGGAGAAGTGACCAGGAGCCTGTGCGAATATTCCCACAGAGGAAAAGCAACTCTGGCCTGGGATGCCTGTCCCAGGAAGCCGAAGCAGGATGTGGTAAAGAAAACGAGCTGGCCGCCCACTGCCCAAAACTGATCAGTCGTCAAAGCGTCACACACAGTTAACATGTCCAACACTGGAGAAGTCTTTTTGGGTGTGGGGACGCAAATGGGGGCGAGGACAGCCTCCCCTGTACTAGGCACGCTCAAATCTGGACCCTGAGCTAAGCCTTGTGACAACCTGATGAGACATCGCCATCCCCGTCATCCCCCTGGGGTGCTTCCTCTAGTTTACGGATGACCACCTGAGGCTCAGAGAGGTGCAGTGATTTATCCAAGGCCACACAGCTGGGAGCCCTTGGCCTCCCATGATGGGGCTCCTGCTGGGAAACTGCGACCCTTTCTCTGCTGCCTGAGGCCCTCGCTCATCTCATCTGCTGCCCGTGGCCCTCTCTGCCCTCTCTGCACCCTCTCCTAGGTGCCCCGACATTACCCGCCCTCCATCCTCCATATACAGGGGATGTCTTTGTCTCCTTCACGTCCAGGCTCAGAACCCCTTCCAGAGCTCCTGGCCTCCCCTGACCGTCCCTGGTGACCTCCACGGACTGACAGTGCCTCTGTGGCCTGGGGCCTAGAGCAGGGCAGGGCTCCAAGGGTGTCCCAAGCACCGACAGGTGTGTGCCGCCAGCATCGGTCAGACACGCTGTCCTTTTCTATGAGCACCACTGGCGCTGGCTGTTTCTTGTGAAGGCTTTGTACGTGGTGGGAGCAAAAGGGGCTCTCCTCCGATCCCCTCCGGGAGAAGGAAGGCCCTCCCCTTCTCCGCTCACCAAGTCAGCTGCGCTTTGAGCACGGGAGGGACCAGGCGGTAATTTGGGGCAACAGAGAATGGCCCGGCAGCTCCCTCCTGAAGCCCGGTCCCAGTCCGTCCAGGCCGCTCTAACAGAGCACTGTGGACCAGATGCTTATCAGCTACATATCCTTACAGGTCCAGAGGCTGGGAGTCCCAGAGGCAGCCGCCCGCAGGCTCAGTGGCCAGGGAGGACCCGCTTCCCCGGTCACAGACACCGACTTCTTACTGTGTCCTCACATGGCGAAGGAACAGGGGGAGCTTTCTGGGGCCTCTTTTATAAGGACACTAAGCCTCACGACCTAATCACCTCCCAAAGACCCGCCTCCTAACGCCATCCCCTTGGAGGTTAGGATTGAACATCTAAATTTGGGGGTGGGAGGGACACATTTAGACCACAGCACCTCGGAGACCAGCTCACGATGGGGACAGCAAGGCAGCTGGGTGGCACAAGCCAGAGTCTTAACGCAGCTGCGCCCCTGCTGAGTGACCCAAACAAGACCTTTCCCCTCTCTGGGCGTGGGTCTCCCTTCTAGGAGGGAATCAGGCTGAAAAGCTCCCCATCCTCCACCAAGAATCCGGGGCCTCACAGCCCAGGTGCTCTGCGGCAGGGGCGACCACTGAAAAGCCACGTCCATGGAGACTGGAGAGGGCCCCCATGGCCCTGTCCTCAGCGGCCCGACAGCCACAGCCCAGCTGGACAAAACCCACGGCAGCCGCTTTTCCGAGTCCCCAGCGTGTCCAGGCACCAGGCTGGGCCGTTGCACATGGGATCTCAATCAGCTCCCACTTTCCGCAGGCTCAGAGTCAAGAGGGAGCTTCTGCGGCCAGAGCAGGAAGGCAGCGGCCACAGCACTGCCCAGCAGACCGCATCCCCCCACCCCACCCCCAGGGCCTTGGTGGGCAAAACAGGCTACGTGACCCGCACCAGCCCGAGGGTCCTCACCTGGCTCAGGTCCCTGCCTGCAAATCCCACCTCTGCGGGCAGAATGGCGCATGCATCCTCGGGACACGGGGCATTTCCGAGAGGAGAAGAACCTCAGACACCCTTTCAGCAGCGGGGACGCTGACTGGCACATCCGTGGCAGATGGAACACAAGGCTGCGCCGTGGCTTTAATTTACTAACAGTGAGTTCAAAATGGGTTCTGTGTGCTCACTGGTTACACAGCACTCCCTAAGCTCCTACTGTGTGCCCGCGCTGTGGGGATCCTGCCAAGGTCCCCTGCCGTAGAGGAGATCACTCACTCACTCACTCACTTACTCATTCATTCATTCACTTATTATTTGCTCTTTGATTTCACCAACAGGTCTGCTGCCCAGGGCTCCTGTGCCTGCTCTGTGCTGGGCAGGGGGCACAGGACCCCACCCAGGTACTGCCCCACAGACATCCCACCAGGGCCCAGCAGAGACCCCAACAGCTGCGCACCCCCTTTGCTTCCCACCTCCTTACTGTCGGGGCCAGTGCTGAGCAGCTGGGAGCTGGGGGCCAAGGTCGGCCTACGAGAGTCTGGAAGCTTCTCCTTCCCCAGTAATTGCTCTCTTTCCCCGAACACAAGGCGGGCAGAGCTCGGACTCCAGCAAGGGAAGTGTCAGACAAAACCGAGCACCGGCACCTTAGTCCCACCCTCGGGTCCCTGGAGGTCCTCGTGAAGGGCATTTCTTGCCCAGAAATGTTAAAAACCTCAAGAAATTAATGACGTCATCCACAATAAGGCCACACGGGTGAAGGAAGACACAGCTGCTTGGCTGGGGCCTTCATTTAAGCCCACTTGGTGTGACAACCCGGCACCTGCCGCTGCCTCAAGGGGCACCTGAGACAGGACAGGCAGCCAGGTTCCAGGTCACCTATGGGCAGGTGTTCAGAACACACACCTGCAGTTAAATTCTTTTTACAGGGAGGGCGACTTGACCATTAGCTGGTGGCAACAGGACCTCCCACGGCAATGGGCACGGGGAGGAAAACGAATCAGTCCTTGAAGGACCAGTAAGGCCGCTCTGGGCAGCCAAGAAAATTCCGGGGTTGGCAGAGATGGTGCTTTGGTCCTTGGCCATTTCTTCATGGTGGTGTGGCCAGCACCTGGGCACACCCCGGAAGAGCCCATCCACACTGGTGCCCTGACCTGGGTTTTATCCAGTTTGGGAGTTCTCCCAAAGGCTGCACACCCCCACTTCCGACAACGGTGTTTTCTGCAGCCCCAGGGCAAGGCGGGGCGACACTGGCAGCTAAGGAAAGGAGAGGGACCCCTGCACCTCCTGCCAGGCCCGCCTGCTGCATCAGGAGGGGGAGGAAGAAGCTCAGACGCACACCTTTGCGGTCTCGCCCTTCCGCGCGGTCCTTGTGGAATGAGGTCAGGAGTCAGTGCAGAAAAAGGTTAAAAATAAGAGGAGATGAGCAAACTTCACGCAATTTCTCGTCCTCCTATTTTGCCTCCAACAATTGAAAGAGAACGCCAGCACACACGTGTCGGTTCTCAAGAGCAGGCGGCTCTTACCCTCCGAGGAGCCACAAAGGCCTTGCTTCAAACACCCACCCTTTGCAGAAACAAGGTGTTGAAGGAAGGTCAGCCCCAGAGGCCCGGGCGGCCCGGAGCGGAGACGTCTGGCAGGAAGGGAGCCCGCAGGGCCAGTGCTGTCTTTCCACCCGAAGGCTGAAGTTGTGGGGGGGCAACACCTGAGGCAGCGGCCCCCTGTCCGGACCCCCTGTCTCTCTCCGGGGACAAGTAGGCACAGTGAGGTCTTGGGGTGCGGAACGAGAAGACCAGACCCTCTGCCTTCGCCTGCCATCAGGGTCGACAGAAGACATCTGCGGTTTTGTGAGCTAATATCGCGATGGCCCAGCAGGGCAACATTCACAATTCCTTATCTCGATAATCGGCCAACGGTGGGCTGTGGACAGGATGCCTGCTTCTGTAAACAGTTTTATGGAAACAATGGCCACTTCTACTTGGTGTGCATTGTCCATGTACGCTCTCGCCTGGCAATGGCAGAGCTGAGGAATTGCCACAGAAATCATTCAGCTCACAGAGCCTAAAATATTGACTGTGTGGGCCTTCACCTCACATAAAGGCCCTCTCTTATGTAAAAAACCATGACAGGCAATCTCCCAGGCTTGAGGTTGTTGCAGAAATCTATGCTGAACGATTACTCTTTCTTTTATAAGCAAATCAGAATTCACCATATTTCCCTTTTTGCCAAGGCTACCAGGAAGCTCAGCACCAATTTCTGCACTCTACTGCAGTGTAGGTTCCTGGAACAGCCTTTCCCATCCCTTCGTGGTATGGCTCCGTCATTTTAGTGCTTCTGTTACCAGTTTACTTAAAGTAAGACGCTTCAGACTCCTTTATTACAGAAGCAGTTACGGTATAAAGAAGAAAGGGAAAGAGTGCGGAGACAGGAAGGCGCTGCAGCTCAGGGGTCTCTCCGCATCTGATGAGCTCTTGCAGGCCCCACTCTCAGAATATCCCTGGCACAAGGACCCACCTCCCACCACCACCCCTCCCTTCCTGTCCAATGGGAAGGAACTCCCTCGGGCTGAGTCCTCTAAGCTGGGAATGCCAGCATGAGGCTGGGCAAGTTTCAGGCACTCGCTCTGGTCACTTCCAATGTCCTACCTGCTGCTGGTGAGCAAGAAAGACACCTCTCACCTAGACCCTCCTGGATCCCAAGGCCTGCACTGGATGCTGAGACCCACAGACCCACTCAAAGCCCAACCCGTGCCCCTGGGGCCCTCCCGCTCCGCACACGCAGGGTACCACGTGCTCAGCTCAGCCCAGGTGCACGCTGAGTGCCGCCTGAGGGAGTTTTTCCTGGAGACAGCTGCAGGGAGCTGGGTCTCAGGGAGTAAACAGGATCCCCAATGCCCAGAGAGACCCAGGGACTTTCTAAGCAGGGTCCAGCCGGGCCTCAAAGGGCAGAGGTACCCAGGGCCCGGGAACAAGCCCATGAAACTGAGATCAGTAACCACCAGCCCTGTGCCACGGGGATTCTGGCCAAGCCGAGTCCCACCCACTGCTCCTCCTGGAAATGAGCCAGGTACGGGCTGGGCGACCCCGAGCGAGTCACAGGGGCTCCCTGAGTCTCTGTCTCCTCACACGCACGGTGCAGCAGCAGCCTTCCAGAGGACATGAGACAGCGGGCCCAGCTCCAAAGGGGCACTTTATCAGTGGAAGCTAAGACAGGCGGCCTGGTTGGATGCTCGGGTGCACTGAGCAGCTCTGGGAGCTGAGTGTGGAGGCCTCTGAGGCCGTGCGTGCGGCAGTGGGGAGTGTTTTCCCGGGGGGTACCTGGGAGCCAGAAGTTCAAGGCCCTTGCCATTCTGTCCTGCAGTCTGACCTTGAGCTTACTTAAGCCTGCCATCCCCTCCCCGAACAGAAAAGCCCAGGTGTCAGCCAGGCCACCCCGCGGGCCCTGGGGCTTCACTGAGTCTTCATTCCAGGTGTGGACAAGGGGCCTGCCCCCATGGAGGCCGCCGTCCGCTCATCCCCGCCTTACTTACTTGTAGTTCACTGCCCCACAGGCTGTGGGCAGACGCTAACACTGACACCTGGCTTCCCCTGGGTCTCCCAAACACTGACGTCATGAAGGGGCACCTCCATCCCGCTGCAGACAGGAGACCAGTGAAACAAAGTCAAGTGCGGGGCCGCCCTTAACAAGAGGAATGGGGCTCGGGTGCCGTCTGGCTCATAAACTCACAATTCTGGCGGCCCCCATCCTGTCCCAAAATTCATCTGGGCCTCTGTGTGGGGCTGTCTGTCCCAAGGCACAAGAGGGTCGGCGTGAAAGGGCAGTCGCTGGAAGAATCACCTCGGGGCCCCCCTGCCCATCTGTGGGTGGGAAGGCAGGACACCCCTATAAGGGAATAGAGGTCTCAACACTCAGTCCCCACCTCAGCCAAGGTCCAGGCTGGTGTGGGGGGACACACAGACGGACACATATGCTGCCACCAGGTCAAGACCTGCACAGATGTGGGGACGGCGAGTGCCCGAGAGCAAGGAGATCGAGTGACCCAGTGCTGCGAGTGAGTGACCGAGTGCTTCGGGGGAGGGGGCAGCACACAGGGACTGCAGCGGGGGCTCTGCCCGCTGCCCAGGACGGAGGCACTGTGCTTCACGCCACATCCAGAGACAGGAAAGGCGGGGCCGGGGCCTTGGGGACCTAGCACGACCCTCCCTCTGCCACTTCATGCCGTGTGGTTCGGTACGAGAACCTTGACCTTCCTGAGCCTCAGGCTCCCCATCTGTAAGGTGGGAGTGGCCATCCTGCCTCCAGGAGCCCTGATGAGGAGGGAGGAGGGGGCGAGCTCCCACCCCCATCTCCCTCCGCCTGGAGAGCTCCCGGTCCAACAAGCTCCACTGCTTGTTGATCAAAACACACGGCCTCCATGGACATCAGTGGGAATTCTCAGGTGACCGGAGAGCAGGCCGCGGCCCTGGGGTGGAAACCCACGGAGACCGTGGAGGCCACGTGACGGAACAAGCTGAGCCCGGGCCAGCTCGGGGCCAGGACAGGGTCAGCATGAGGGCTGGCCGCCCAGAGCGGCTGCAGCACTCGGGACAGCAGAGAGGAGAAGCAGACGGCCGCAACCTCACACAGCCCCTTACACTCACAGCGATCTCAACCAGGTGCCTGGGAACTCAGGTCCCCGGGGGCCCGGCCGGCAGGAGAACTCGGCCTTGGGGTAGCCAGGCCCATGCTGCAGGCAGCCAAGCCAGAGGAATACCACCAGGTGAGGCTGGGCCAGGACTCCGAGAGCGATGCTCAGGGGAGGTGAGAGCCCTGGGGCTGAAGGACCAGGCCAGTGGTCCCCGAGCCCCTAGGCACCCCCCTCACTGGCTCTCGGAACGGTGCAAGGTGGTGCCTTCTCTGCCACCCTTTCTTCTCAGGAACGTCGTGCCGGGGTGGAGACGACATTCCAGCGTCTGGGCCCGTGAGACCAGTTCCTGTACCTGAGATGCACAGGCCTGGGCACCGAGTGCAAAGATGCTGCAATCGACTAGTGCTGTCTGCCACGGGCGCAGGAAGGAGCAACAGAGGTGCCCGTGCTACCCAGGTGCCTGCCCACCCCATCTCTGAACAACAGCTCCCCATTCCTTCGGGGAGAAACAAGCCAAAAAAGGTGGAGCAAGAACCATAGGAAGTAAGAACGCTGGGACAGTTGGTCCTCAGAACGGTCCAACCCAGGGAGAGGAGGAAGAAGAGCGGCCCAGAACTCCCATACTTCTCTGGGGTTTATCAGCAACAGTCAAGGCCACGACTTTTCCGGTCCATCCTGACTACCGACGTGTCTACTGGAAGGTTTTCTCCAGGGAGAAATAACTGAGAAGACATCTCTACTCCCCTAACCCCCTCCCGGGCTCCAGCCCCTTCGTTCTGCGGCTGAAAGAGGCTCCCAAAGGAGCCCGAGCACCTCACGCCCAAGAACCAGGAAGCTGTCGTCCTGAGGTTTAGATCTCTGGAGAGGTCCAAAGGGCCACTCGGGGAGAGAGGGAGCCCAGCCAAGGCAGGAGGCCACCCAGGGCAGGGGCTCCAGGAGGCCCTACAGAGAGACTGAGTGCAGGGCTCCCCCAGGGGACAAGGTGGTCTCCAGGAGCTGGGCCCAGGTGAATGCAGCAGCACACAGAGCCGCTCGCAAAGTCTGCCCTGGGGCCACCGAGGAGAGGACACCTTCCCTCCTGCCCACGACAGCCACTACTGTCACAACGAGATCAGTACCACCTCCCTTTGCTGGGACCTTCCAGGTGCCAGGCCCTGTACTCACCACCAGGCACACGCTGGAACCTGGGGGACACCATTCTCCCCTTTTGGTGAGAGAGGAACCCGGGCTCCGAGGTGGAGTGAAGGGCCACGGTCACCCAGTTAGGACGGGGCAGAGCCGGGCCAGCTCGGGCCTGGTGGCTCCCAGCAGGACCCCTGCCCACCCAGCTCTGCCTCTGACGTAGCATCAGGGCGGCCACTGTGCGCCGGGCAAGTGAGGGCCAGGCCCCCCGAGAGCCTGGGCTCACGCACTCCATGTCCTTTCGGTGCCTTGCTCCCTCCCTGTCCTGTGCGCCTGTGACCCGGCTCCTCACAGAGCACCACAGGGCAGCAGGCCACGGAGCCCGGGCCTCAGAATGGAGGGCAGAAACGCTGGTTGTGCACGTGCACACACGCGCATGGATATGCCCACATGTATACAGACATGTGCACACACGAGGACACAGACATGTGCAAACGCCTGTGTGCACACCCCTCCTTCCAAACAGCCGGGGCCATCACCCTCACTCCCCAAGGCCACACCTGTCCTCCTGGACAGAAGTGCACGTGCAGGTGGGGCTGTCATCAAGCCCCTCCCACCCTCCGGAGCTCCCCACTGCGGGTCCTTCCGTGCTAAACCCCCGTTTCCTTTCTGGGGAATGTGAGGAGCAGACAGACCCAGCCTGGCCCGCCAGCACTTCTCGCCATCTACATGGGCTTTTTCCTCCTCGTAAGAAGAGGAAACTTCAACTTAATAGAAGGAAACGAACTTGAACCCCTGCTCCACACACGTCCCAAAAACCACTTGATAGTTCCGAACTCAGAAGCCACGCTCTGTACGCAGTCCAAACCGAGGGCCTGCGCAGTCCCGGGAGCAGACTCCCACCGGAGCAGTCCCCACCCCCCCACGCCCACCCCACAGGCCCAGTCCCAAGGCAGGGCTCCTCCCACCCAGACCAGCATCCACCTGAGTGAGCATTCACCTGAGCAGTGGGCGGGCTGGAGCATCCTGCCGAATAAGGAGCAAAAGAACAATGGGCTCCCCCAAAAGGCTACATTTCGACAAACCCAGCGGCATGCCCGAAGCCAGAGAGCCGGACTCGGGGTTGGTCAGACAGCTGCGTCTGGCAGAGCCTCAAGCCTCACATTTCTTAAAAATGCAGACCCTCTCTTCCCAGAGGGCATCCCTCTCCTGCTGCCCCCGCAAGCTGCACCTGGGGCTGAAGGTCAGCTCACCTGCAGCCCAGGCGGGTTGGGGCCCACAGCGAGGTGCAGACACCACAGCCAAGGGGCGGACCCTGCCTCACTGTGCTCTCCTGCCTCCCCTCCTGCCCAGTTTTGTCCCCCCAAAGCAGGACACATGGTCTTCAAACAGAAGCCTCCCTGAATGGCCCCGTCTCGGTCACGGGAGGCTTCTGGGACAGACACGGCAATAGCAGATCTCCAGACCAGTCTCTCCGAGGGAACAGCACCTCACCGCCAGCCTGCAACCTCACCTGAGCAGGGGAACCCCCAGGGAGCGGGGGCCCGGGGTTCTGCGCCAAGGCCAGGCCCGGAGCGGGAACCCACCCCACCCCACTCCCATCTGCTTCCAATTCACACGAGAAGACAGACCCGGCACCTTTTCAACCGGACATTAATCATGGGCCGCCATTAGACCCCCGAGACCTGGTGCGCGGAATCCGATGAGCCCCGGGAAGGAAGGGAGCCCCGAGGCGCTGAACAGCCAGGCTCTGCCGACCGGGCGAGCCCACCAAAGGCAAGCGCGGGCCCCGAGAGCGCTCCTCCCGGGGCTGCCTGCAGAGCTCCCCTGGAATCCGATTGCAGAGGGGCCGCCGTGCAAAGCGCCCGGTGGATTATTCAGCAATAAGGTATAATTGAAAGGATTAGCATGAATGCCACGTTTCCCTTCCAAAAATTCGAGGAACGCCAAAACGGCTATCATCTGGGCTGGTGTGACTCACGGTTTTAATAGGGGAGCCTAATTCTCACTTCTGAGGAATCTGGGCCCGGGAAGCATCGTCTAAGAAACACTTTCCCGCACCGACACCAGTGCGGACCACCAGCCCCAAGGGAAAAACAAAGGTCCCCCGCGCTGCCCCTCGTCCACAGGATGGGTCCTCCACGGGCCTGGGCAGAGCGCAAGGTCTCATCAGAAAGTGTGGGGCCTGAAGCCAGCCAGGCAGGTCCCAACTCAGCTGGTGGCCCGGGGCCAGTCCCTCCAGTCTCGGGGGCCCTGCTCGGGGGCCGTGCCCACCTGGAAGCACAGGGCCCAGGGCAGGGGACGCTGTGCGGGCCAGACGTGAGGCTGTCCACCCACATGACGTAGCTCCCAGCACCTCTCACAGAGGGACAGCCTCAGCATCCCAACCCTACAGCATCCGCCTCTGAGCAGAACGGGCTCCTAGGGGGCTGAGCCCCAAGACACTGGGCCCCACCTCTGCCCGAGGCCCAGTCCTCACCCCAGAGGGGCTGGCAGAACCAGGGCTCAGAGGTCACAACAAGCTGTCGCTGCCACCCCCCTACCTCCATGGTAACACATCTCAGAAGCTCCAGACCCACCCCTCTCCAACCAGGCCCCTCCCTCCTGGCACGGCCCCTGCCCTGAGTCCCCTGTCCAGCCCACCCCACTCCGAATCCCAGAGAGTGTCAAGTTTTACACAGAAAACAGGCCCAGGGTGAGCTCGTGGGATGCAGACTTCCCGCAAGCAGCAGGACCTGGCCTGACACCGCTTTTCTGCCTCTTCCCCTTCTCGGCTGTGCCCCCTTACTACCGTGGTCCCCCTTCAGTCCCCAGGGCTTCTGGCTGATGGGCGGCTCCTGGAGGGGAGGAGCAATCCTGGGGGCCAAGGAGCAGGTGCTGGCTTGAGGCCAGGGCACCCAGGCACGGTCATGCCACCATCACACCACCCAGGAGACCCTCGGGTGAGAATTTCCCATGGAGCACTGCGGCGCGGAGCCTGCTCCAGGAGACCGCGGCCGCGTTCCGGCAGTCGTTACCTAGCAGGCCACCGCGGGATGTCCCTTCTGAGTGCCGTACGCCCTTCACCCAGGCCTCCAAAGGACCCCACAGAGCCCAGGCCGGTGCCTGCCACCCCCGCCCTCACCCCGCGAGGGAGAACGGCTATCCAGTCCGCCTCCCCCAACTCTCCCCCACCCCTGCTCCGGCCAAGGGAGAGGCGCTCATTTATAAGTGGCAGATAATGTCACTCGCCATTCATCCAAATGTGTCACTAACATCCCATTAGACTGTAATTATTTTTTAATTAAAACTAAGAAAACTGGCATGCCTGTGCCGACTTTATGCATCTGTTATGGGTTAAAATAGCTTTTAAAAAATGTTTCGGAGACCGCAGTCTATTGTGGCCGCGGCCTCTGCCAAGGAAAACGCTTGCTTGCTTATTTTCTCCACGGGGCGCAACAGCGCCTGTGTGCGCCGGGACAGAGTCGGCTGGCCGTGAAAGGAATTCTAAATAAAACACAAACACGGAATCTGGCAACGCCACAGAAGCAAGCTTAAGACTAATTCCAGCATGTGGACGGCTCTCACATAGTGAGTCTGGCTCCAGCGTAAACGAAACCAGGCACTGTAAAATACCGAGCGAGCCGGAGCTTCGACTTAAAGGGACAGAATGCTGGTTCCAGGTATGAAAGCTTATTAAGCCGGCTCGCGCTGGCTCCATAAATCCATAGGTTATTAGCTGTTTGCTTTCAGCCAATCGCTCCGTAAAGTGATGCATATTGAGAGCGAGAGAGAGAGAGAGAGAGAGAGGACAACAAATGAAAACCATCACTTTGCACTTGACTTTTAGTGCAGCGGCTCTGGAAATACTGTGTTCATTATCTCAATTAGAAGAGAAAGGCTATGAGAGGCCTCAGATGTGCATCGACCCGAGTGGGGAAGGGAAGACGAGGCAGAGGGGGCGAGGGGCGCCAGGTGAGAACCGAAAGGGCCCAGAGAGCAGAGGTGTCTTGGGGCAGGCCCCAGCCACCATGGGCAAAGCCACGCAGATGCTGGGAGTCCTCCACCCAGGGAAACGGCGATGATGATGGTGGTAATAACAACAATAATCACCGTCACGGTGACGGCGATGCCCACTACTCCTCACCGCGTTTCCCACACCAGCTGTTGCCGGGGGCAGTACAGTGGGCAGGGAAGGTTCTCTACTCTGATAAAGCAGCCCAGGGTTCTGAGTTCGGACGGCCTCAGGTTCCGCACCTACCACAGGAGGACAACAGTGCCCTCCCCGCAGAGTTGGGGCAAGACACGTCCAGAATGAAGCCCACGTTAGACGAAGCGCCCCATTATCACTGCGGCCCGTCCCACTCCAGTGCTGCCATCCTCATTCACAGACGGGGAAGCTGAGGCTCGCACAGACTCAAGGTCACCTGCCAAGGTCAAAGAGCTCATGAACATCAGAGCCAGGATTTGAACCCAGCTGCCTGCCTCCAGAGCGGGAGCTTCCCCAGCACCTTCCTGTGGGGATTGGGGGTGGGGGGGACGCACGGACAGGCCTGTGAGGCAGCGGTGTGGTGGGGGGGCGAAGTCTCCCCTAGAAAGCACCGGGAAGGCAAGTCCATCCCCAGAGAGAGGAGCGCCCGCAGGGGCCCCGGGGGGCCTGGGCGCGGAAACACGGCCGTGCACTCCCGCTACAGCAGAAGCGACAAGGTGCAAGGCGCAGTCGTCACAGAGCTCCCACCTTGGACACCCAGAGGCAGGGCAGGGGTGCTCTGTGCTGCTGGCTCCCCACATCAGCACACGCAGCCACACGCACACACTCATCTATGCACGTGTGTGGATACACACACACCATGTGTACGCACATACGAGTGTGTGTGCGCGTGTGTGCACATGCACATACACACGCAGACCCACAAACACACACACTCACCATACACGCACAAACACACAGGCCCTTCATCACGGGGTCTGTGGCAAGCCCAAGGACCCTGGCAGAGGCAATGGGAAAAACCAGGGAGAAAATTACATGAGGCAATGTTTGGCTCCCGGCGAAAAAGCCATGGGATGCGTGCCCTCAAATCTGGGTTGTCCCTCACAGGTCTGCTCCGGCCCAGCTCCTCGCCGGGACAGCGGGAGAGGCCGCCTTCCCCCCTGCGGGAACCCCGACCCTCC
>PVKM010028433.1:0-18372 GCA_004027735.1 Carollia perspicillata
CATTACGTTTATTGATTTGGGAGTATTGTACCATCCTTGCATCCCTGGGATGAATCCTACTTGATCATGGTGTATGATCTTTTTAACGTATTGCTGGATGTGGTTTGTCAGTATTTTGTTGAGGATTTAGTGTCTCTGTTCAACAGCGGTATTACCTGTAGGTTTCCTTCTTTGTTGTATCTGTCTGGTTTGGGGATTAGGATAATGCTGGCCTCATAAAAAGAGTTCGAATGTCTTCTCTCTTCTTGGACTTTTTGGAACAGACTGTGAAGGATAGGACTTAATTCTTCCTTAAATGTTTTAAAAAGTCTCAGGTGAAACCATCTGATCCAGGGCTTTTGTGTGCCAGGAGTTTTTTGATTACTGCTTTGAGTTTGTCAGCTCTTGCTGGTGTATTCAGGCTTTCTGCCTCTTCTTCATTCGGTTTTGGAAGATTATACTTTTCTAGAAAATTGTCCATTTCACCTAGGTTTTCAACTTTCTTGTCACATATTCTTCATAGTAATTTCTTACAGGTCTTTGTATTTCTGTGTTAGCAGCTATAATCTGTATTTCATTTCTGATTTTGATTATTTGGGTCCTCTTTTTTTCCTGATGAGCCTGCTAAACTGCTTGTCAATTTTGCTTATCTTTTCAAAGAACAAGCTCCTGGATTTATTGATCCTCAGAATTGTTTTTAGTCTCTATGTCATTTGATTCTGCTCTGATCTTGGTTATTTCCTTCCTTCTACTTGCTCTGGGATGGCTTTGCTGTTGTTTCTTCAGTTCTTGTAGATGAAGGGTTAGGTTGTTTATTTGAAATGTTTCTATCTTTTGTAGGTGGGCCTGTGTAGCTATGAACTTCCCTCTCCAGAATGCCTTTGCTATGTCCCCTAGGTTTTGGACCATTGTGTGTTCCTTTTCATTTGTTTCCAGGAAGTTTTAAATTTCTTCCCTGATCTCACTGTTTACCATTTAAAGTTAAATAACAAGTTATGCAGTCTCCATATATTTGACTGTTTTTGAATTTTTTCCTTGAGGTTGGTTTCTGGTTTCAGACCTTTGTAGTCTGAGAAAATGCCTATTACAATATCAACTTTCTTGAATCTGTTGAGGCTTGTTTTTTGTCCTACCATGTAGTCTATATTTGAAAATGTTCCATGTGCTTTTGAAAACAATGTGTATTTTGCTTCTTTGTGACGAAAGGTTTGATCAGTCAAGTTCATTTTATCTAGGGTATTGTTCAATGCTGCAATATCCCTGTTGATATGTTGTTCAGAAAACATACTCATTGTTAATAGTGGTGTGTTAAAATCCCATAGTGTAAGTGTGTTGCTGTCTACATTTTTCTTTAAGTCCTTCAAGATTCTCCTTACATATTTGGGTGCTCCTGTATTGGGTGCATATATATTTACAATGTTTATGTCTTGACAGATTCTTCCCTTGAGTATTATGAAGTGTCCTTCCGGGTCTCTTTTCATGGCCCTTGTTTTAAAGTCTATTTTGTCTGATGTAGGTATTGCTACTTTGGCTATTGTTTACTATCCATCTACTTGGAATATTTTTTTTCCAGCCCTTCCCTTTCAGTCTGTATATGTCTTTTGTTCTGAGGTGGGTCCTTTGCAGTCACCTATGTGTAAGTCATGTTTTCTTATCCATTCAGCTACTCAATATCTTTTGTTTGGAGCATCTAATTCATTTTCCTTTAAGGTTATTATTGATAGGTATTTATTCATCACCATTTTACTGCCTTTGTACCTATATTCCCCCCTCTCTCTTTCTCATGTTTTTCTCCCTTTCCTTAAAGCAGTCCCTTTAGCATATCTTTCAGTGCTGGTTTGCTGGAGGGGTATTCTTTCAGCCTCCTTTTTTCTGGGAAATTCCTTATTTTACATTCCATTTTAATCGAGAGCTTTGCTGTACAGCATAGTCTTCGTTGAAGGCCTTTGTTTTTCATTACTTGTAGAATTTCTTGCCATTCCCTTTTGGTTTGTAATGTTTCTGTTGAGAAGTCAGTTGCTAGTCTTATTGTGGCTCCCTTGTATGTTACTTCCTGTTCCTCCCTTGCTGCCTTTAAGATTCTGTTTTGGAATTTTGCCATTTTAATTATGATGTTCCTTGAAGTGCCTCTTTGGTTTCCTCTTGACTGGGACTCTGTGTTTCCTAGATTTGTGTGACTTTCTCTCTTGTCAAATTAGGGAAGTTTTCTGTCATTACTTTTTCAAACAGGGATAGAAATATCCCTTGCTCCTCTTCTTCTGATATCCCTATTATATAGATATTATTACGTTTCATATTGTCCTGCAATTTCCTTAACCCCTCTTTGGTCTTTTTTAGTCTTTTTCCTTATCTTGCTTTTTCTGGGAGATTTTTTCTACCTTGTCTTCCAGCTTGGTGATTCAATCCTCTGCTTCATTAGCCTGTTTGATTCCTTCTACTGTGTTCTTCAATTCAGAGACAGTATTCTTCATTTCTTCTTTGCTTTTGTTGATAGTTTCTATTTCCTTTCTCATTTTGTTATAGTTTGCAGTAAATTCCTCATTGTTTCCCTGAAATTTTTGGTAATTCTCAGTGAGCTCATTGAGCTTCCTTATAACCTTTGTTTGAAGTTAATATCTGATAGTTGACTTACCTCTATTTCATTACTTTTTTCTAAGGATTCCACACTTCCTTTCGTTTTAGGTTTGTCTTCCCATTGTTTGTGAGACTCTTCTTGTTTGCCTCTGCTTCTTAAATTGATCTCTTTCGACTCCTTGAGTTTGTAGTGTGAACTTCTATTGTAGGAGACCTATGAGATTCGGTGGTGCAGTCTCTTTGGTCTCCTGAACTTGATGGTCTTGGGATGCCGTTTATGTTGTCTCTCTCAATGTAAGTGGATTTTGATTGTTGTTGGATCGTTCTTTGGTGGGTCCTTCCCTCCAGTTGGTTGACTGAAGGTCACTCTGATCACCACATGTTGTATGTTGCTGTGCAGGTGCTGCCAAAACAAAACCACCAAGCTTGGGGAACAAACCCACCTCTGCAAAAATATCCCCTCTCCCTGCAATGTTGGTATCAACTGCAAATGAACCAGTATTAGTAAGAGCATAAAGAGATAAGACTATTATAAGGAGAGAAATAAACTATAGTATAAATTCTAGTGTCTTAATATGCACAATCTTCCTTGACAAGAAATGAACGTTAAAAAACTATTCAGGAAATAAAATATTGCTAATCATGGAGAAGACCACAGTGGGCTTTGTCTTGGTAGCCTCTAGTAGTTACCACTGTTTTTTCTTTCTGGGTTTGCCTCTGGTGATGTCAGATGTTGACCCCATTAGACCTTAGGCAAGCTGCTGAGACTGTTAGGGATCTACTGTCTTTGGCTGTCTCCTTTAGTTGTTCAACTAGTCATCTGCACTCAGCATCCAGGCATAAGTCCCACAGGGAGGAGCAGAATCCCTCCTGGGATTGGGACTATCATTTTCCCTCAGGGTGCTGCTGCCTGGAAGGGAGCAGTCCACTGAAGCACAATGCCTGCTGCTGTGTGGGGGATGACTCAGCACTGGGATCCCAGTGTCTCTCAGCTCTCTCCCCAAAGCTTCTATCCCCAGGCTTTTCTCAGGCATCTCTATCCCACCCTGCCCTGCCTTTTCCAGAACCCTGGGTAAGTGGCAGCAAATGAAAATTTGTGCATTGGCCCTTTAAACGGCTCTTTGTGTCTCCAGCCCTCCATCTCTGGCAGAGAGCAACCCCACCGCTTTTCATCGTCCATTGACATCTATGTACCTTTTGGGTTCTGGTGCGCTAGGCTGGGGATCCTAGCTTACAGTTTAGACCCCATTCTTCTCAGGGGGATCCAACCAGCCACTTAATTATCCCTATGGCACCACCACCTGTGGGCATCCAGCCAGTCCTCTTGAGTGTCCACCACACTCCTTACCAGTTAGTGCTGAAGCTGACTTTTCTATCTGTCCAAGGTTATAAGACTTCTCTCTCACTATTGTTCAGTTGTTTGTGCTGAGTGATTTCTCCACAATATAGTTGTAATTCTGGATTTAACTTTTCTTTTAATAATTGTTTTAATTACAGTTGACATACAATATTATATTAGTTTCAGGTGTACGACACAGTGATTACATATTTATATAACTTACTAAGTGATCACCCATCCAAACCATACACATTTATTATAATATTATTGACTATATTCCCTATATACTATATTCTACATCCCCAGGAATATTTTTATAAGCGGCAACTTGCACATCTTAATCCCTTCCCCTTTTTCACCCAGTCTCTAATGATCCTGCCTTCTGGCAACAATCAAAATGTTCTCTGTATCTATGAGTTTGTTTCTATTTTGCTTGTTCATTTGTTTCAAAGATTCCACGCATCAGTGAAATCACATGGCTTTTGTCTTTCTCTGACCCATTTTACTTAACATGATACTCTCTAGACTCACTCATGTTATTGTAGATGGCAAGATTTCATTCCTTTTTATAGCTGAGTCTTATTCTATTGTATATATGTACAACCATTGGACACTTTGACTGTTTCGGTATCTCAGCTATTGTTAACGCTTCAGTGAACATAGGAGTGCATGTATCTTTTTGAATTAGTTTTTGGGTTTCTTCTGATAAGTACCCTGAAGTGCACTTGCTGGGTCCTTCTTTGTCTCATGTTATAACTTTTGTTTTAAAGTCTATTTTGTTTGACATAAATATTACTACCCAGCTTTTTTTTTTTTCATTTACAAATGAAATACCCTTTTCCATCTCTTTACTTTCAGTCCATCCTTCAGTCTATCTTTTGATCTGAAGTGGGTCTCTTGTAGGAAGCATATGATGGGTATTGTTTTCTTTTCCATTGGGCCATCCGATGTCTTTTGACTGAAGCCTTTAATCTATTTATATTTAAAGTAATTATTGATTGGTATGTAGTTATTACCATTTTATTATTGATATTCCTATTCTTCCTCCCTCTCCTCCTCCTCTAACAATACTGGTTTGAAGGTGGTGATGTTCTTCATCTTTTTCTTATCTGGGAAGCTATCTACTTCTTTAATTCTAAATGATAGCTTTCCTGGATAGAGAAAACTTGGTTACAGGCCCTTGCTTTTTATCGCTTTGACTGTTTTGTGCCAATTTCTTCTAATCTGCAAAGTTTCTGTTAAGAAATCAGCTGACGGCCTATGGGGACTGTCTCTCTTGCTGCTTTTAAGATTCTATGTCTTTAACCTTTGCCATTTTAATTATGACGTGTTTTGGTGTGGGCCTCTTTAGGTTCATCCCGTTTGGGACTCTCTGTACTTCCTGTATGTTTATTTGCTATGCCAGGTTAGGGAAGTTTTCAGGCATTATTTCTTCAAATACGTTCTCAATACCTTGCTTTCTCTTTTTGTTCTCTGGTACCCCTGTGATGCAAATGTTGTTACACTTGGTGTTGTCCCAGAGGTTCCTTGAACTATCCTCATTTTTGGGGGGATTCTTTTTTTCACTGTTTTGATTGTTTTCTGCCATCTTAATATCAGCACAAAGTAAGGATTTGTGTTTTGCTTTGTAAGACAAAAGCATATTCTAGCTCTCCACTGAAAACTAGAAACTACTAACTTTATGATAATGAGTGCCAATGGCATTACACGGCATCTGCTTCTCACACTACCCTACTCCCACCCTCCTGAGGCAAATCTTATTTTTAATAGTCTAAGTACAGAGCTTATTATACACACTATTCCACACCCTGCTCTTTCACTCAACAACACTATCTTAGAACTTGGCTCCTACTGCTATAAATATTCATTTCATTAATTTCATTGTCTACCTAGAATTCCACCACCAGTCTTTTGCTATTACAATCTCTGTCTGTGTGTATACACATTTATATATAACTTATAAATATATTTATATATTAAAAACTCTCTATATACATATCTAACATATATTACAAACTTCATACATACATTACTTGAAGAAAATTACCATGAAGATACTTATATTGTTCATACACAAATATAAACAATACTTAACTATACAAATTATACATTGTTTGTAATTATGAAAATGATACTTCATAAATTATAAACTACTGTTTATACAAACAATATCAATATCTGCAAAAAAAAATTTCTAGAAGTAAAACTGCTGGCATAATGACCACTCCTCCTTGAATCAGATATTCCAACTAACAAGAATAAATTATCTGAAGTCCTCAGTTAAAACCAAGACTCTTTCATGCTCTTGTAAATGCTGTTCCCTCTTCCTCTAACGCTCTCTGCTGCCATTCTAATTGGATATGAGTGCCTGTTATTCCTGCAGGAATTCAAGTGTTACCCTCTGTGAATCCTTCTCTTACACATTCTGTACATTCACAGGCCACCTGCAATTCCAAGCAGACCTAAGACACCTTCCTCTAGGTTCTCACTGTATCCAGTTAATGATCACTCTGCATAGTACCTGTCCACACAAAACAAACCTGTCCCACCACTATATATTCCTGGAGAACTATGGCCTGTCTTTTCATATACGTAATTCCACTTAACAAGTATTTCTCCAATGACTGAATGGATAATATTTGCCCAACGATTTAATGGATGGCTAAATGGATGAAAGAAGGAAAGAAGGCCTTCAGCTTCCTTCTCCATCCTAACAATCATTTAAGGACCAACTTAATGACACTAATTCCAGTATCGAAATTCTCCCATCAAAGAGGACAGATATATTCTTCTCCACGTCCAGCACAGGTACTATATATACTTTATTTTTACTGAATAAGTAAAATATCTTTAGAGGGTATCTATCATTGAGGCCTGCTGCAGCAAATACTCTACAGTATGAATCTAAAAGAAAGCTTCATCTGGGAACCACTATTTTAAGTTATGAAAATAACTTACCAGTTACCTGTAACTGTAACCTTCCACTGTGGTTATTACCAGTATCAGACCTTGGAGAAGCAGTGGCCATGTCCCACAATTCAGCTTAAACCTATAAAAAGTTCAATTTATTCATGTGTTAAACAAGAGATTGTAATTTTCAATATGATTAAAATTAGTTAAATCAATTAAGAAACCACACCTGATACAATATTTTCAACTCATCACATGCCAATATATTCAGCTATCCACCATTTAAAATTAAGACTTAATACTATAAGCATTGCAGACGAATATGGCCAATAAACCATTTCTGAGTCAATGTGAACCAAGTATCCCTGGCAATGTGTTGATTTATCTATTTATCACATATGATAATGTTTATGTATATAGGAGGGGAGACCCAAAAAACCCCCAAGAACTCCTTTCTGGAGGGCAGGCCACTTGTAGTACAGGTTTCCCCTGCTAGGTGAGTATTCTAGGAACCCATCTGTAACAGTGTACCAGCTGGTGGTGTTGTGAGAGGTTACATTCGGCTTCAGCGAATTTTTTTTTGAAGACTCCTTCAACACATTTGTCTGTTTCATGACAGGTGATTTATAAGTGTATCTGCCCCCACCGTGCTAAATGCTTGACCGTTTTGGACCAAAACTGGCATGACCCCATATCCTACCCTTCCTATTCACCAACTCTTACCCCCAGAAACACATTTTTTGTTTCCACAATGAAAAGTCCTCAAAGGGAGACATTTTGCTGATGTGGAAGAGTTCGAACAAAAAACAGCAGAAGCACTAAAAGACATCAAAATTGACAAGTTCAAAAACTGTTCTGAGCAGTGGACAAAATGTCTCAATAGGTGTGTTGCATCAAATGGAAGAGTACTTTGAAGGTGACTGACGTTTAAACATGTAAGAATTCACAATTTTTTATAAATAAAGTCCAGTTTTTTGGGGTCTCTCTTTGAATGTACTATCTGAACTACCCGAATAGCTTGCTTGCCCCTTTACCCTTTAATATTTAGTGTGTATTTCCTAAGAATAAAAATATTCTCTTAAATAATGACAGTACAATGATCAAATTCAGGAACTTAACTAGTATATTACTATTACCTAATATATGTTCCGTTTCATCAGCTGTCCTAACAAAAGCCCTTTATTGTTAATTTTTATTTTGAAATGACGAAATCAATCAAGTTTCTTGATGCCGTTTCTTTTTTTTTTTTCAAGACTTTATTTACTTATTTTTAGAGAAAGGGGAAAGGAGAAAGAGAGGGAGGGAAACATCAACGTGTGGTTGCCTCTCACATGCCCCCTACTGGGGACCTGGCCTGCAACCCAGGCATGTGCCCTGACTGGGAATTGAACTGGTGACCCTTTGGTTTGCAGGCCAGCACTCAATTCACTGAGCCACACCAACAAGGCCTTCATCACTACTTTTTTAAACATAGGGTATAGTTAGGGTCTAAAAGCTACATCAATTGCATGTTTCTTTTTATAGATATTTTTCAAGTTCTATTTCCCTTCTCCACCCCAACTTTTACTTTTAAAATAACATACAACACAAAGCTACTTCATATTTCTTCTGCATGACAAATACTTTAAGGCTAAACTTCCATCTACCCTAAACCTACTGAAGGTAAAGTGGAACATTCTAGGCAAGATCAAGAAATATTAATATCTATCTTATTATTCCCTGTTTGTAGTCTTCTATTTAGAACCTTCTCCAAATTTAGGGAGCCAATACTCTAAAATCATTATCACTTTTTCACTTATTTGTGGTTGCCCATATTATATATCTATCTGTGTGCATGAGTATGTGTTTGTGTGTGTGAAAAGACAAAAGAGACAGCTGCTCACTATTTGGGTAACTGAGTCAACATGTAGTCTATTCACAGGTTCTGAAACTTCATTCAGGCCCACTTGTCCTGCAGATCAGCAGATGGGCTCCAAGATGACATCTATATGCAGGTATACCAGTTGACTTATTCACATAAGCAAACCAAGGGAAATGGAACCTCTGGAAAATCAATGAACATGAAGAAAAGCAATGGGCACTGAGGGTTTCAATCTATAGCAACCTGATACATGCAGGGTCTAGCAAAGTAACGCTTGCTTGAGTGTGGTAGAGTAATATGGGAATAATAAATAATTGTTTTAATTTGAACATTTCACCTAAATTGTCACATGGTGTGCTTGAGTATGACATTGTTATGTTATAAAATTGCATGCTAATGATTTTATAATAAAAGATTTTGTAATAAAAAAAGAGTATTACTTATGCCGGATCCTGCAGATATTTTGAAAGGTCTTCCTGCCTTAATGCAAACAGATCCTGGATAAATAAAAATCAATGTACTTTTCAAACACTGTTATGTTCTGAAGAAATTATTAAGGCTACTCTTACCCATATAATGGTAGCCAAAAGAAAAAAAAAAACCTTTTTAAAAGTGAGTTGATATATCAGAGGAAACAGGGAGCAATAAGCAAAAACAAATTTTGATTTGAGCATTGTCCTGGATGTGCACGCTGGTAGTAGCACTGAGACCGGGAGACAGAGCACTAGGCCTGCTGCAGGGTGGCAGGAACTCTACCACACAGCAGAGGCATAGACGCATACTCAGAAAAGCACCCCAATTTAAGCCCCTGGGATTATCCAAGATGAAGAGGAACCAATTAAGAGCATATAATATAGAACAGGGGTCTCCAAATCCCAGCCACAGAATGGCACCGGTCCCTGGCCTACTAGAAACTGGGCTGCACAGCTGGAGGTGAGTGGCAGGTGAGCCTACAAAGCCTGGCTCACATTACCACCTGAGCTCCACCTCCTTCCCCCATCACCTGACCCAAAATTCTCTTCAATGAAACTGGTCCCTGGTGCCAAAAAGGTTGGGGATCACTGGTATAAAAGACGAAACTTAAAGGAAGCAAGCCACCAAGAGTGAGTCAGCAGAAACAAAAAATAATAGTTTCCAACCATCCAAGGACTTTAAATATTATGATTACCCAATATAAACTTTTAAAAATTAGTTTAAGCAATAAAAGATAAAACGTGTCAAGCAAAAAGAGACTATGAAAATGGCATTGTATTATTTGTAAAAGAAAACAGAATTTACTCTTTATTTTAGAATAGTTTTATATTTACAGAAAAATTGTGAAGACAGTAGCCTCTAAACCTAAGTTTCCCAGATCATTACACCCTAGAGTGGTGTGCTATATTTGTCTTAATTAATGAACCAATATCAACACATGAATAACTAAAGTCCATAATTTATTCAGATTAGATAAAACTTAAAAGAGAGAATCCGTTAACTTGAATATAAATCTGAAAAATTATTTCAAAGCAGTGCTGAATGAATAGAAAATGCCAAAGAGGCTAAAGACATGAAGAATAAAATGAGATCTGACATATATTGTCTACTCATAGTCCCAGAAAATGAAGAAAGAGGAGGTCAAACTAGGAGAGAAAATGAATTAACTTTCTGGAACCAATGTCAGACATTTACCCACAATTCTAAGAAACATAACATATATAAAAGAGGCTAGAGGAAAAAAAGAAATCCACACCCGGGACACACAGCGCTGAACCTGCAGGATACCAGAGCAGAGACCGTGTTAACAGCAGCCAGAGGAAGGGAGTGAAGCGACAGCAGAGTCTCAACAGTGACCGTGGAAACACAGAAGGTAGGACAAGCACCTACGAAGGACGAAGGCAAAATGGTTCTACCACCAAACTCTGGGGAACACAAAAGGCATTAAGACATTGCCAGATAAGCCAAAAGCAAAGACCTTGACTTCATGACAATCTAAGAGATGTTTAATAAATGAGTAGAATCCACACATTCACATCCTTTCCACAGGAGGATGATCTGAGAGGCCAGGAAAGACTAGTAGCATACAGGTAATCTAAATAAACATTGTCTGAATAAGTAACTAAAACAATCCTATTATGATATTTAAACAAAGACCGTGTTCAGTGTTAAAAAGCAGAACAAACAGCAGCATGCAGTCCAGAAAGGACAGGGAGAAAGGAGAGGAGTCAAGGTGCAGATCCACGTGTTGTTCAGCAGATGGATCATGGTCCATTACCCTTGGACTGGACCCTAGTACTGTCAGAAGGGCGATCACAGAAGCAATAGGAGGGAACAATTTTCAAACTGATAGGATAGAAGAGAAGACAGAAAGAAATCAACTCAATCAATTACATAAAAAGACTAGGAAAAAAAAAAAAGATAGAACCAGAACTACCAGAATGCACAGGGAGAGTCCATATATAGAAATAATCAGAACAAATGTATATGGACAAATTCAGGAGATAAGAGACACAAAATAACAATACTGATAGAATGAAGCAAAAATATGAAAAGTGACATAGCAGGCAAATATAAATTTTAAAAAGCTGGGATTAGTTATAACAGCAAATACCATTATTAAGGAAAACAAAGGAAATGATACGAGGTTCAGTTCAGTAAGTAGATACAAAACTCTAAGTCTGCATCCTTAATAAAGGCTAGCTTTGTTGGGGGAGAAGATGGCAGCTTGGTAAGAGGGAGCAATTTCCACTTCCTCCTACACAGGGGAGAGAAACCAGGCCGATCTACGGAGGAACAGAGCAGACACCCAACAGTACCACAACATATACGAAGACAGGAGATCAAAAATTGTAGCGGCCATTGGAAAACCAGACGGTAAGGGGACTACTTTGGGGACAATAGCGGCCTACAGATCAGTGCAGGGAGCAGGGGAGGCTGCAACCCAGGCCAGCAGCCCACTGGGTTGGCTGCAAGCAGCTGGGTGGGTGCTCACTCTCCAGCTAGGCAGGGTTTGAACAGCACTGGCGGGGAGCCTGGATGCTTGAAATTTTAAAGATCAATTTCAAGCACTGAGTGGCAAACACATGGGGGCCGTGAGCACCCATGCACAGCCCTGGAAAGAGTGTGCACCCAAGTGGTGTGACCAGAGGTGGCCCTGCCTGGCACACCCGCAATCCAGGGAGAGAGAGCTTGTGCAGCACCCAGGGACCACGCTGGGCTTTGGAGAGAGAGTGTACACATTGGGTGACTGGGAACTGGCACCGGGTAAACCCAGAGTGGGTGCCAGTGCAGCGAGAGACCATGAGAGTTCTCTGATAAACTCTGGGTGGCCAGAGTAAGGGAGACAGTGGCTCCAATAAACCCAGAGCAGTTGGACGAGCGCAGTGAGAGACATTGAGACCTGGGACCCAGAGACCACACCAATAAACCTGCCCCTCAGACTGCTGCAGCCAGCAAGAACAGAAAAACCCCTTTGACCCATCTGAAACCAGCAAGAGGGTTTTTTCTTTTTTTTTGTATTTTTATTTTTGTTCTTTTTTCTGTTTCTTCTTTTTTCCCCTGGTGTGTAAGTGTGTGTGTGGGTTTGTTTGTTTCGTTGGTTGGTTGGTTTTTCTAAAGAAACTTTTTATATTTTAATTTTTATTTTTAATGTCTCAACACTTTTACCTCTTTCCTTCTCTCTTCTTTTAATCCTTCTTCGTTTCTTTCTAATTTTATCGAATCCACCTTCCTTAGTCTGCTTTTTTTTTTTCAATGTGTAGAAAAGAGAAAAAGAAAACCGGAACTGTGAAAAGACTAGAGTTGGTCCCAAAGAGGGGGCATCCTAACAGCTGAGACAAATTTCACTTTGCTATTACAAGGAACCTGCAAGATATTGCACATCTGCGTCAATATTTTTACATTATTCTTACATCTTCTATTTGAATAATATTTTGGTATTCCTCTTCATTCTGTTTAGTCTTCTTTGTTTGGCTGAGCATATTGTATCGAGTGACAGGTTTCCCCTGTTCTCTCAGTCACAGTGTATTGTTAATTTACTGTCCTTCACTTCACCTGTGTTCCATTAGCACACTACTGAAGTTCCGACACTCCTATTCTTAGTATCTAGATCCCATAGATTCTGTCATATGATTGTTGCTCTAATATTATTGTAAATAATAGCTGTTCCATACTATTGTAAATACTACACAACACCCCTCCCATATCCTAGCCCACTCCACGGTTTTCTGAACTCTATTAATGTATTGGTTAACTCTATTCTCTCACTCACTACACCTATTTACTATCCTTTATTCTCACCTTACCTCAGAATCTGACACCTCACAACCCCACTGCTTTCTAGATCTAACTCACAACCCTTCCCTCCAAAACAAGAGTCTTAACTACATTCCACTATTTCTAAAAAGTGACTTGTTGGGTGGTATATCACAATTAATACTACACACAGCCAAAGGATTTCCTATTTCTTCTTTAATGGCTGCTACTGTAAATAACACAGAATACTCTCTTTCTATCTTAAACCATTTTGCCTTACCCCTCCAAATAATCGCAAAGAAGAATAGGTGGAAGCAGTGAACACCAGGATACCAAAAGGAGACTGCACCACTGAAACTCATAGGTACTCTACCACAGAAGCTCACACCATAAACCCAGAGATCCAGATCAGATCAATTTGAGAAGCTGAGGCTAATAACAAGAATCTCACAAACAATGGGAAGACAAAGAAACAATCCCCAAACGAAAGGAAAGGACAAAAGCTCAGAAAGAATGCTAAATGAAATGGAGGAAACTCAACTACCAGATGTTGAGTTCAAAGCAATCGTTACCAGGAAGCTCCATGAACTCACAATGAACTACCAGAAACTACAAGGAAACTACAATGAACTTGCTGCAAACTATATCAACATGAAAAAGGAAAGAGAAAACATCAACAAGGGCCAAGAGGAAATGAAGAATACAATATCTGAACTGAAAAACACAGTAGAAGGAATCAAAAGCAGAATCAATGAAGCAAATATCGGATCAGAGAGCTGGAAGACAAATCAGAAAAAAACACCCAGAAAGAGCAGGAAAAGGAAAAGAGGCTCAGAAAGAATGAAGAGGGATTAAGAGAAATACAAGACAACGGTGAAACATAATAATATCTGACTAATAGGGATATCAGAAGGAGGAGGAGAAGAAGAAAAAAGGATAGAAAACCTAATTGAAAAAATAATCATGGAAAACTTCCCTAATCTGACGAGAGAAAAAGTCACACAAATCCAAGAAACACAGAGAGTACCAATCAAGAGGAACCCAAAGAGGCCCACTCCAAGATACATCATAATGAAAATGGCAAAATTCCAAGACAAAGAGAGAATTTTAAAGGCAGCAAGGGAGAAAAAGTAAATAACATACAAGGGAGCCCTGATAAGGTTAGCAACTGACTTCTCAATGGAAACACTTCAAGCCAGCAGAGAATGGCAAGAAATATTCCAAGTGATGAGAACTAAAGGACTACAACCAAGGATACTTTACCCAGCAAGACTTTCAATCAAGATAGAAGGCCAAATAAGGAGCTTTTCAGACAAAAGAAGTCTAAAAAAATACACCTCCCACAAACCAACTCTGCAAGACATGCTAAAAGATCTGCTTGAAGGAAAAGAAGGAAAAGAGGGGCGGGGGAGAGGAACACAGGTAAGAAGATGACAATGAATAAGAACCTATCAATAATAACCTTAAATGTAAATGGATTAAATGCTCCAATTAAAAGACACAGAATAGCTGAATGGATAACAAAGCATGACCCACACATATGCTGCCTATAAGAGACCCACCTTAGAACAAAAGACATACACAGATTCAAAGTAAAGCGCTGGAAACAAATAAATGTAAATGGATTAAATGCTCCAATTAAAAGACACAGAATAGCTGAATGGATAACAAAGCATGACCCACACATATGCTGCCTATAAGAGACCCACCTTAGAACAAAAGACATACACAGATTCAAAGTAAAGCGCTGGAAACAAATATTCCAAGCAAATGGATGGGGAAAAAAAATCCAGGGTAGCAATACTCATATCAGACAAAATAGACTTCAAAAAAAGAGCTATACGGAGAGACCCAGAGGTCACTTCATAATACTCAAGGGAAGACTCCATCAAGAAGACATAAACATTGTAAATATATATGCACCCAACATAGGAGCACCCAAATACATAAAGAAAATCTTAGAGGACTTCAAGGAAGACACTGACAGCAACACATTATAGTAGGGGATTTTAACACCTTACTGTCAAAAATGGACAGATCTTCCAAACAAAATATCAACAAAGATATTGTGACGTTGAAAAAAAAACCCTAGATGAAATGGACTTAACTGTTATATAGAGAGCCCTTCATCCCAAAAAAGCTAAATACACATTCTTTTCAAAAGCATATGGAACATTTTCAAAGATAGACCACATGATAGGACATAAAACAAGTCTCAACAAATTCAAGAAAACTGAAATCATACCAAGCATTTTCGCCAACCACAAGGGATTGAAACTAGAAACTAACCCCAAGGGAAAAAAACCCCAAACACTCAAAATCATGGAGACTGAAAAACATGATATTATAGAATGAATGGGTCAAGAACGAAAATCAGGAAGAAATCAAAAAGTTCCTGGAAACAAATGAAAATGAACTCACGACAATTCAAAATTTATGGGACACGGCAAAGGCAGTCCTGAGAGGGAAGTTCATAGCAATACAGGCCTACCCAAAAAAGACAGAAACATTTCAAACAAACAACCTAACCCTACACCTACAAGAACTCGAGAAACAACAACAAAGACAGCCCAGAGCTAGTAGAAGGAAGGAAATAACCAAGATCAGAGCAGAATTAAATGACATAGAGACTAAAAGCACAATTCTAAGGATCAATGAATCTAGGAACTGGTTCTCTGAAAAGGTAAATAAAATTGACAAGCCTTTAAGCAGGCTCATCAAGAAAAAAAGAGAGGACCCAAATAAACAGAATCAGAAATGAAAGAGGAGAGATTACAACTGACACCACAGAAATATAAAGGATTATAAGAAATCACTATGAAGAGCTGTATGCCAAGAAATTTGAAAAGCTAAGTGAAATGGACAAATTTCTAGAAAAATATATCTTCCAAAGTGAAGAAGTGAAGAAGAAGCAGAAAGCCTGAACAGACCAATAACAGCAGATGAAATTGAAGCAGTAATCAAAAAACTCCTGACACACAAAAGCTCGGGACCTAATGGTTTCACAGGAGAATTCTACAAAACATTTAAAGAAGAGCTAACCCCTATCCTTCACAGACTATTCAAAAAAAATTCAAAATGATGGAAGACTCCCAAACTCCTTTTATGAAGCCAGCATTATCCTAATCCCAAAAGCAGATAAAGACACAACAAAGAAAGAAAACTTCAGGCCACTATCAGTGATGAACATACACACTAAAATCCTCAATAAAATACTGGCAAACCGCATCCAACAATACATTAAAAAGATCATACTCCATGACCAAGTGGGATTCACCCCAGGGATGCAAGGATGCTTCAACATTCACAAATCAGTAAATGTAATACATCACATAAACAAAAGCAAAGACAAAAATCACATGATCATATCAATTGATGCAGAAAAAGCATTTGACAAGGTACAGCACCCATTTATGATAAAAACACTCAGCAAAATGGGAATACAGGGAGCATTCCTCAACATAATAAAGGCCATATATGAGAGACCTGCAGCCAACATCATACTCAATGGGCAAAAACTAAAATCTTTTCTGCTAAGATCAGAAACAAGACAAGGCTGACCACTTTCACCACTTCTATTCAACATAGTATTGGAAGTTTTAGCCACAGTGATCAGACAAAAAAAGGAAATAAAAGGCATCCAAATTGGAAAAGGGGAAACAAAACTGTCACTGTTTGCAGATGACATGATAGTGTATATAGAAAATCCTGTAGACTTCACCCAAAAACTGCTGGACCTAATAAATGAATCTGGCAAAACAGTGGGATACACAGTCGATACCCAGAAATCAAGGACAATTTTGTATGCCAATAATGAAACAGCAGAAGCAGAAATCAAGAAAAAAAATCCCATTTGATGTAGCAAAAAGAAAAATAAAATACCTAGGATAAACCTAACCAAAGAGGTAAAAGACCTTTACGTAGAAAATTACACAACACTGAAGAAAGAAATCAAGGAAGACACAAACAAATGGAAACATATACAGTGTTCATGGATCAGAAGAATTAACATCATCAAAATGTCCATATTACCCAAAGCAATTTACAGATTCAATGCAATACCTATCAAAGTACCAATGGCATATTTCACAGACATAGTGCAAACACTTCAAAAATTTATATGGAACCATAAACGACCCCGAATAGCAGCTGCAATTTTGAGGAAGAAAAACAATGTAGGAGGGATCACAATACCTTATACCAAAGTGTATTACAAGGCCACTGTAATCAAAACAGCCTGGTACTGGCATAAAAACAGGCACATAGACCAATGGAAGAGAACAGAGAGCCCAGTAATAAACCCAAGTCACTACAGTCAGTTAATATTCGACAATGGGGGCAACACCATAAAATGGAATAAAAATAGTCTCTTCAACAAATGGTGTTGGGAGAACTGGACAGCTATGTGCAAAAAAATGAAGCTCGAGCACCAACTTAAGCCATACACAAAAATAAATTCAAGGTGGATAAAATACTTAAATATAAGCTGGAATACCATTAAAGTCATAGAGGAGAACATAGGCAAGAAAATCTCAGATATTTCATGCAGCAACATTTTTACTGATATGTCCCCCAGAGCAAGGGACATAAAGGAAAAAATAAACAAATGGGATCTCATATAAAAAAAAAAAGCTTCTGCACAGCTAAAGAAAACAGCATTAAAATAAAAAGAGAACCAACCGTATGGTAAAACATATTATCCAATGATACCTCCAACAAGGGTTTAATCTCCAAAATATACAAAGACCTTACATGACTCCACTCCAAGAAGACAAGCAATCCAATTAAAAAATGGGCAAAGGACTTGAATAGCTGCTTCTCCAAAGAGGACATACAGAGGATCCAGAGACACATGAAAAGATGCTCAATATCGCTAGCTAACAGAGAGATGCAAATTAAAACCACAATGAGATACCACTTCACACAGGTAAGCATGCCATCATAAACAAAGCAACAAACAACAAGTGTTGGAGAGGATGTGGAGAAAACGGGACCCTAGTACACTGTTGGTGGGATTGCACACTGGTACAACCACTGTGGAGAACAGTATAGAATTTTCTCAGAAATCTAAAAACGGATGTGCCTTTTGACCCAGCAATCCCACTGCTAGGATTATATCCCAAGAACCCTGAAACACCAATCCAAAAGAACCTATGCACCCCAATGTTCATAGCAGCACAATTTACAATAGCCAAGTACTGGAAGCAACCTAGGTGCCCATCAGTAAATGAATGGATCAAAAAACTATGGTACATTTACACAATGGAATTCTATGCAGCAGAAAGAAAGAAGGAGCTCCTACCCTTTGCAACAGCATGGATGGAACTGGAAAGCATTGTGCTACGTGAAATAAGCCAGGTGGTGAAGGACAAATACCATATGGTCTCACCTTTAACAGGAACCTAAGCAACAGAACAAATAAGCAAGCAAAATATAACCAAAGACATTGAAATAGAAAACAGGCTGACAGTAACCCGAG
>PVKM010028434.1:0-18293 GCA_004027735.1 Carollia perspicillata
GAGATCTGGGCCGGGGCCCAGAAATCAGTGTTCTGAACTAGTACTCCAGGCAACCCTTACATACAAAACAACTCGGAAGTACGGAATCATTGTTTCTCTCTGTCCCCGCACGTTGGCTGAGATGCTTTGATGAAACTTGTCTGTGGCCACGTATGTGGCTGTTCCCCTGAACCGAACCTGTCTGAGCCTGAGTCTCCCCTTCTGTGAAACAGGAATGTACTCTCAAGGGAGTGTGGGAACTCAGTGAGGTGAAGCATTCAAATGTGGCGTCTGGTACCTGGTAAGTGGCTGTGTTGCCGCTATTATTGGTGTGGCTATTATTTATGAATGGGCAGAGCACGCGGAGGGACTCGCCCCTGCCCTAGAGTGGCCTGGCAGAGTGGCCTTTACCCAGCTCACTGCTGGAATCTGCTCAAGCTAATCTCCTTTGGCCAGTTCTTACATGTAGACCCAGTACCCGGAGGGAAATGGATTGCCAGAGAATTGATTACTCCCTGCGTCTCTCAGCAGCCCTGTTTCAGAAGGCCCCGGACAAATTAAAATGCATTAACTGAGTGTCTCAGGGAGCCCCCCGCTACTGGGGAAGGCCCGTCCCCTGCCCGTGTGTGCCGGGCTGCAGAGCAGTCCACATTCACATGCAGGACCACGCAGCAGTGCCGGGACTTCTCTCGTGGCTGCATCCCGGCTCCCATGGAAACCTGGGGTTTGGTTCTGCGCCTGGAGACAAAGGAAGTGGCTGTCTGCACCATGCTCACAAATGGGTTCCCTTTCATGTCCAGTATTTTCTCTGCCTATTGTGAAGGCTCGGCCACAGAAAGCAAAAGCACAGAAAGGCCAAACGGAGAAATAGAACAACAGAAAGGCAGTCGAGGGGAGGCGGTTACATAACCCAGCAGCCCGGCTGTCTGCAGGCCGCATGACTTATTTAGCCATCTGTCTTTGCGGGATGTCAGACTCCATCCTTTCCAGCTGGCTCTCTGCTTTGGCGATTACATTAACACTCAGTAATTATAGGAAATAGACACCTCTCTGGTCACCAGCATTCCCAAGTGGCAGGATAGGGGACATTCAATACCAGGAACGCCCGATCACTGGCCTGCACACTGGTCCCTGCCCAAGTGCTCAACAGTCTGGGACAAACTGAGACAGAAATAAAAGCTTTCCCGAGATGCAAAATGCAAACAGTTTACAGGCTGGCGCTTGATCCTGAGCTGACGTTAAAATGTCCTTGGAAAAAATCCAAAATGATACTGATAATAATTATTGGTTGCCTCTGCTATTTGGTATAACACAAAATTGGTCCCTAATATTGGTTTCTACTTCGGGGAAGAATTCCTGATCTATGAAATCTTAGAGTCTAAGAATCATTGCTTTACATATGAAGGAATGACATAATAAACAAAATAATAAGGAATAAAAGGAACCTTTTTCCTTCTTAAATCCCACGTACATAGCATGTTAAGCTTCGACCTCTTCTTTTTACACGATAGGTAACAACCGCTGAGGATTCTTGCTGGCTCGTCCTGCCTTCCTTCCCCATCTTCTGCCTTCCAAGAGCGGGTCCTTGGAAACCTCCCTGCCCACCGGCCCAGCCCTATCTTGAGTCTTAAGATGGTCTTGGTGGACAGTAAAGAAGTAATTATAATACAGTCACCATTAGCTGCATTTTTACTATGTGCTGATCACTTGACAAACTTTATTGAATATCCACAACAATACTGAGAGGAGAGTACTATTACTAATGGTGCCATCCTATTTTTTTAGATGGGAAAACTGAGGCTCGGAGAGGTCAAATCACTTACTGAAAGCCACACGTTTTGAATGGCCGAGCTGGGATGTGAACCCAGGAACCCAGGTACACCGAGGCCATGCAGTTAACTACTAGCTATACTGCCTCCCCCGGGGTAAAGCAGGGCAGGGGAGAAGGGCGGACCTGGATTCAAAGCCCAGCTTTATTTCCTAATGCATTGGCTCTCAACCACTCTGAACCTCTGCTTTCTCATCTGTGAAGCGGTCCTCATAACAGCTGCCTCCTTGAGGCTGTTTTGAGGATAGAATGAGGTACTGGAAAGCCCTTGGAATGTGGTACCTCCCTTTCTTTCTCCTCACCTGGATGGGAATCCATGGTCCAGCCACACCTGCTGGCCTCTGAATGGCTTCCAGGAACTTCTTTACTGCCATTTCGTCCTGTAATTTCCCCCCCACAATGAGTCAGCCAAGCTGCAGCATCCCTTTCTCCCCACGCATTGCTGTATTACCTTTCTCAAGTCCTGACCGGCACCCTAAGCTCTACCCCCAACCCCAGGATTCTGCCTGGTGGGAGTGGTGGGGCCTGCCACTGCCCCAACTCTGCCTTACCCCACCCAGGGCCTCGCAGATAGAGTTCCTAACTGATGGCATCCCGTCCCCTCCACTCACCCCTAAATTCCTCCACTTCCTGGTTTTGCTTTTCTGAAGCTGGCCTAGCAGATTGGAAATCTGTGGGGTCTCTCATACCCCATATTTGTCTCTTACCCAAGTTATGCTATTGGGAGGTGGGAAGGAGGTGGCCCCCAGGTATAGCCTGCCTTAGACGCAGATCCTTGTTCCTTCTTCTCCCTCATTTGCTCCCTGTTCCTGAAGGGACCCCCACAGGCCTTGCATGCAGCTTATGTGCCTGCTAGCATGCATGCCATTTAAGGTGGCACCTGCAATGTCCCAGACATCCTTTGTAGATCACATATGTAAGGGAATCCTCCTGATTGCTTGTGAGGGGGGTCTCATTAACTTCCTTTGGCCAGACAGGCAAAGCAAAGCCTGGCGAGGGCCAGGAGATGTGAATGTCACCCATGGCAGATCGGGACTCTTCCTGGTTCTCAGGGTCCCTGCGCCTGGCATGACACGGGCCAGAAATGCCGTGGTTGTGTAACCAGGCTCTGCCTATTTCCAGAATCCGTAAGAAAACTTGGGAGATGGGTGGTACCCTGCCAGCTGCCTCTGCCCAGGGGGTGCCTGCACCTCTCCAGTGGTCTTCTCATCCTTCGAATGAGCCTGCAGATACCCGCTAATGCCTCCTAGGACAAATCAAATGAGATCATGCCTGCAAAATGTTCGCCAAGTCAGCTCTTAAAAAATGGTATTCTCCTTATCCTTGGTTAAAAAAGAAAAAACCCTCTATCAATTCAGCAACATTCTTGTTTTTTTAAAATAAAAAAAGATCAGCTCTCAGGGGGCACAGACTGGATGATAGAATGATCAGAGAGAGCCCTTTGCCGTCACAGATCCCAGGCCGAGGAAACCCCAGGCCAGGAAGGCCCTCTCCAGAGGCTGCACGTTCACTCAGAACTCCAAGGCTGCCACGAGCGACCCTCCTTTCCCCCCTCCCCAGATCAGCAGTACACAGACAGAAGGGTCCCGATGTGGTGCCTGGAAGGCCTGGGAATTTATGTAGAAAACAAAATCAATGGCAACCAGATTTTATTCTGATCTCCACGTCCCATCTGCTGGAAAGAACTCATTTCCACAGAGACAGCTTTCCATACTGCCTTCACCAGGGGGAGAGGGCCCAGTGAAATCGCAGTTTAGGGAATTGGCTCCATGAAGACCAGGCCTCTGCTCAACGCAGACAGTGCAGCTGGGCCACCTCCCCATCGCTCCTCAGGAGCTCTCCTTGCCGCCACCTCGTGTCTCTTTAAAATGCATAATCGAGACAGATCTGCTGGAGATCGCCTTTGAAAGTAGCTCCACGTGTTTCTTGTAGCACCCCGAAAGATGGAGAACTCTGCGAATGTCTTGATGGCTTTGGTCCTCCTGGGGCTTCTTCCGGCTTCTGGGAATAATGCACACCCAGCGTTGCCACCAGATTGGGGAGCACGGATGCATGGTGTTGTGGCACTCATTAGAAGCAGGTGCTTTCTCACTGCAGCTGGCCACCCTGATGGATGATGGCCCAGCCTCTCCCCTGGCTGGGGCGGCCTAGATCGGGGCTCCCTCTCCGCACTCCGAGCCTTATTCATCACTGCGTCAGATGCATTGTTCACGTACCTGAGTGCGCATACACCTCTTAGCCATCCCACAGGGAAGGCGCTCTGGTGGTTGTTCATTTTGTAGCTAAGGATAGTAAGGTCTGCTCAGGAGGCCTCCCACCCCAGGCCTCGCATCAGTATGAGGTGGCAGATCCAGGATGCAAACCCAGGGTGCCGTGCACCCGGGGCTCTGCTGTTTTGCTGCTACGCTCTGCTTTGGTGAGCAGATCTTAGGAGGGATGTGGGTGACATGTTGGTTTGATTCGCCAGCTCTAGGAGGTATTTATTGGGTTGGCCAAAGAGTCTGTTACATTTTTTCCCATCAAATAAAAGGCACATTTTATTTTCACCAATAACTTTACTGATCTGGATATTTTGAGTCTGTCGGCTGTCTCCCTCTATTGGCTTCCAGTGGGCAGAGGCTGGGGTGCTGCCAAACATCTTCCAATACATGGAGACAGCCCCACAGCAAAGAATTATTTGGCCAAAATGTCAATGGTACCATCAAACCCGGCAAGCCACTTTTGACACTTTCGATCAGTCACAGCACCTTCTCCATATACTACACAAATCTTTTTTGGGGTTTCAGTTGCATTTTTATCTTTCTTGAAAGAGTAAAGCCTAATACCATCCTTTTCATGCTATTATGCTGACCACGTTGTGCATCTTCTTCCATCTTCAATATTAAAAATGGCTGCACAAAAATTCACCAGTTTTGATAAGTTTTTTTTTATGCATGCTGATATGACAGCCGTCATAGTACATTCTAACAAAACTGTTTCGAATGAAGTTAAAGACAATTAAGCGCTTACTAGAGCCATCCTATGGAAGAAAGGTTAACGGGCATTTTGGCCAACGTAGTACCTCTGTCTGGGCCATAGCACACAGCGGGCCAGGTTGTGCCCTGCCCAGCACTAGTGGGTGCCAGTCACAGAAGAGTCTGCGTGAATGGGGTCCTCTAGGGTTGTGTGGTGCCCAGCTGCACAGCCAGCATGTTGGTCCTGGGATTCCAGCTGTGTGCAGCTGTTTGCTCAGTGGGAGGGCTCAAGAGAACGTGCATTGCCTCATCAGTTCCAGGTAGGACAGCTGCTTCTGCAGCCTTCCATCTGTGTGACTAGGGCAAGTTCATTCCCCCTTCTACGACTCCGTTTTCTCATCAGTAAGATAGGAAATGACAGCATAGTCGCTCTCCAAGGGTTGGTGCGATCAGTGCGTGAGTTCATCCAGGTACAGCGAGTAGGGCACTTCTGGCTCTTGGTAGTACCCCAAGAACATTGCCTCATGTTTGCCATTATTTTTATGACCTGCAGAGGTTCACTTCCCACTGGCCCGTTCACCACCCAACCCCCTCACCCAGCCCAAATGGCTTCCCTTTCCCCATGCATTCTTCTGCTTTCCCAGCTCATTGCCTCTACTCATGCTATTTGCCCCACCTAGAACGCCAGCCCTCATTTTCACTATGTCCAAATTCTACGTTCAGGGGTTCGGGCAGGTGCAGCCTCTTCCATGAAGCCTTCCCTGATCTCCTCAGAAGGGCGTTCTCCCTCCCCTGCTATAATATCTCACTGCACATTACGTGTGCCCCCTGACAGTGCTCACATGCGACCGTGCCACCTGTGAAGCGTCTCCCTGGAGATGGATTCCAGGGAGACTCGGAGCTGGTTGAGGACACACACACGACCAGTTGGCCAGACAGACCTCTCAGTCCCCACAGCGCCTCTGCCCAGGGCCCCACACAGAGTAGATCTCGAGTACATGCTTTGTAGTTTTAGTTGAATCAGTAGACTGAGGTCCTCTGAGTGGTGACCTAGCAACAGGAACTTTGCATATCATGGGCACAAATGTATATCTTTTTTGTTTCAAAATATAAACCAGCATCATTAATTTATTTATTTGACCTCATCTTATTTTCCTGTTTTAAAAGATTTTTAAGTGTACAATTCAGTAATTTTTGTATCCTCACAGAGTTGTGCGGCCCTCGGTATCCAGTGCCGGGTCGATTTCATAGCCTCGAGAAGAAAGCCCGTACCCATCAGCAGAGTCGGTCTCCACCTTCCCCTCCCCCAGTCTCCGCTGACCGTGGAGGGTGACTTTCCGTCCCTGTGCATTTTCCTGTTCTGGACATCTTGTGTCATACTGTACATCATCTTTTGTGCCTGGCTTCTTTCACTTGGCATGATGATTTCAAGGCTCATCCATGTTGTAGTGTGTGTGAGAACGTCCTTTCTTTTTACCGCCGAATAAATAACACTCCACTGGATGGATAGGCCCCATTTTGCTTATCCTTCGTTCCTTGATGGCCATTTGGGTGGTTCCCACTTTTTGACTCTTGTGAATAATGCTGCCGTGAATATTTGTGTACAAGCGCATGTGTCTTTTGCTCTTTTTCACGTGGTCCCTGGTACCTCTGTGCATTTAGGCGAATGGTATGGAAGGCGTTGCTTCCGAAAGCCGGGAGAAGAACAGCGTTTCTGGTTGGAGACAGCCTCCCGAGTGCCAGGCTCTGTCTGTGCTGCGTACTAGACACCGGCTGCCCCTTTCACCCTCGCAGAGCTGTGAGGTTCCTCCAGAGGGCAAGTGCTGTGCCCAGGATGTGGACCTGGTGGGTAGGCTGCAGCCCACACTCCTGTGACTTCAAAGCCTGTGTTCACGCCACTGTTCCGCTGTGGCTGTCTCTCAATGAAAGGTGCCCCTTTCTTCTTCCCAGAGACCTCGTGACTTCCCCTCCTGGTTTTCAAAGTGAGATCCACAGATCCCCTCCGGGATCTTACTGGGGGGCTCAGAGGCCCCGGACTTGAGAACAGTACCTTTTTATTTGTTCTCTGTATTTGGCTTCTGAAGGAAACTCCGAATAGAGGCTTCTTGTGGTTGTAAATGAACCAATAATTAAACATTAAAACCCTCCAGAGTAGGTTCTAAGGAGCCCTGGTTCTGACTGGCTGAGTAAGATTTGGAGAAGCAGCCCCACCGGGGAAACCCAGGGTCAGATGCTGAGGGGCTGTGTTGGCATTGGGGTGGGGGTCCCACGACGGCCAGCCATGAGTGGGTTGGGACAGAACACATCTCAGGATGACCAGGAGGAGGTCGAGTCTCCAGAGTGGCCACAGTGGACCAAAGCAGTGTGTCCCGTGTGCCAGTCATTGAACAGCAAGCCATGTGGTATAAGAGGCAGTGTTGCCTGATGGTTAGGAATCAGACTACCTGGGTCTTCTACTTACTATCTATTGACATGAGCAAGGTGCCTCATCTCTCTGAGTCTCAGCTGTCTTTTCTGGGCCGTGAGGTTGATAGTGGGGCCTGCCCCGTGGAGTTGTAGTGACTGAATACCTGCAAAAAGCGTTTGGCACAGTGCCCAGCCCACTGCCAGTGCTGACTGTGCCTTAAGCAGGGGGACCTCGGCTTTTTTCTTCACTTCCCACATCTGTTGAATGGAGACAGCGGTGACGGCAGCCCACCAGAGTCATTGTGAAGATCGAATAGTAAGTGGTCATTAAGGGGTCGAAATGGTTGCTGCTTTTATAGACATGTATTTTTCTTTAAATTGACGCACACTGTGATGCTTGTCTGAAAGCAGTGACCAAGCAAGCAGTGGGGGCTGACAAGGGGTTAGTGCTGGCCCTGCCACCGGGTTGCCCTGCCGAGCGACTACAGGGGCTGGGAGACGCAGACATGTGGAAATCCTCGAGTCTGGACCAGAGCCACATGGGCTCCCGATCCACCACCCGTGCTGGGAAGGGAAGCCAGTCCCTGGGGCCTGTGCTGTGAACAGACACACGGCCTGGCATGGACGCCAGCCAAGGAAGGCGGGGGTTGGTGGCCTTGGCTTTCACTGCTGCCCTACCCTCTCAGGGCCCATTGTCTGCATGTCCCTTGAATGAGCTGAGTGATTAAATATCCAGCTGCAGGTCCCTGCTCTGTCCCAGACTAGCTCGACTAGGGTATAATGTGTCCACCATCTTTCCTCAGTTTCCCCATCTGTGAAGGAGAGCGTATTCTGAAAGTCCTTGGAAAGTCTCTTCTTTCCCTGCTCTGGTTAGTGTGAGGGGCAGCATACAGTAGTGGCTGAGTAGTCAGATGTACTCCTGGGTGCCAGTTCTGGTTTTACCACTCTGCAGCTGGAGACAAGTTACTCACCCTCTCTGGGATCAGTCTGCTCCCCTGTGAAAAGGGTTGGCCACGGGGTTGTGATAGTACCCTTCCCACAGGTTTTTGCGAGGGTGTGAGTTTATACACACGGAGCGCTCAGAATGGTGCCTGGCTCCAGCTGTGCTCCCCAGATGGAGCTGGTTACTTACTGGGCTGCCCCTTAAACATGCCCTGGTTTTCCTGCTCAGTCCCACCACCCCCGGCCTCAGAGTGTCATCACTGCAAGCCCAGGAGCCTCAGCAGCCTCAGATCAGCTCAGAGTGCCAAGGTGTTCCCAAGTACTCCATAGTCAAGTTCACTGGCATCTCTTCATTCACTCACTGGGTGCTGCATGGTGAGCACCTGTGGTGTGCTGGGCACTCTTCTAGGCGCTGGGGATAGGCTAGCGGCCAAAACAGGCAGAAATCCTTATCCTTATGGAGTTTACAGTCTAGTGGGGCAAGACAGATACAACACAAGTAACCAAGTAGAATATAAGCATGATTCTCCAGGTGTTTCTTGGCAGGACAACCCATAGGTGACTTCCTGACTCCTAGCAGCCCCATCCCTGGTTGAAACTCACCCACCTATAAAGTCTGCACTCCCCCAGCTCAGCCCGTACTATATTCCTCTGAGAGTTGAGTTACCCTCGTCCAAATTAGGCCCTCCCTCCATTATTCTCCATGAGCTTGGGCTCAGGAGTCAACAGGCCCCGCTGGGCTTTGACTCCTGACTCTAGCATTCCCCAGCTGCTTGACCTTGCATACGTCATTTAACCTTTCCATTCCTGTCTCCTCGTCTTGAAAATAACATTGCCTACATCCTAAGACTGTCAAGAGGATTAAAGGAGCTAATAAATGTAGAGCATTTAGGATAATTCTTGCCCCTGTATATCCTGGGGCAAGTCACTCTGAGCCTTAGTTTGTTCATCTATAATGTGGGTACAAAATAGTACTTAATACACAAGGGTCCTGAAAGCCATAAATATGATGGCGTGTGGAAACACTTGGCTTAGCACAGCACTGATGCTCTTCCTCCCTTCCCATACTGATTAATTATTGCTGTGTAACAAATCACTGAAACTCGGTGGCTTCAAACAATAACTACTCGTAATTGTTTACACATTGTGGGCCAGGGAAGATGGCGGAAATATTCTAGGCTTGCCTGAGCCGTTGTGCTTTAAACTACACATTCAGCAGGGTGAGGGTCCTCACTGAGGTTTGGAATCCAATCTACTCCATGTGTGCTCCGTCTTGGGGACCGTGTGAGAGAGCTGCCCAGGGGACACATTTGTCATGGCAAGGCAGAGATGCAAGAGCATGAACCTGCAAGGACTCTTAAAGTGGAGGCTGGGACAATACCGTCCCTTCTGCCTCATTCTCTTGGTAAAAGCAACTGCACGGTCAACCTCAAAGTCAAGGGGTAGAGAAAGAGAGTCTGGTCCTTTCGTGGAAGGAACTGCAAAGTCACAGGACGGGGGTGTGAGTTAAGGCAGGAGAGAAGAATCAGGGACATGAATGGGGTCTGCCAGGCCTCCTAAGACCCCCCAGGAAAGGGCCCATGTGAGAATCTCCAATAAGAGGCAGTGACTTGGGGAGATTCTTTGTATTTCCACTGAACCATGGGCCACTAGCCCTGAAATCCTCACTGGAGTGCCACTGCCGTTTGCCCAGGGATATGGTGCGGGCTCTTCCTCCCAGGAATGCCGGGCAAACGCTGAGGATGGGTGCAGGAAGGCTGGACTGCGAAGCCCTCAAATGCCTCCCATCCCCCCATGGAACTTGTCTTTGCAGTGAGATAAATAAAACTGTCAGCTGGAAAAAATGAGGGGCAAGCCGACCAAATATGATAAACTGTCTCTTACCGAGTATTGTGCTCGCCACAATGAAACCCCAAGCGGATGCTAAGAACGCGTGCGGCTTTGTCAGGAGACAGGCGTGCTCTGTGTGGCCGAGATTTTCTAAGAAAGGTAATTTAACTGCAACGCACAGAAAGGGGAGAAATACAAAGAGTGGTAATTTGGAAATTGTATATCAGGTCCTCTTTTAAAAATTATATTGTTGGGTATTTTTCTTTTATTAAACCCAGAGTCCTGCAGACTGCTGTCTCATCCTTATCTAGCTCATTCAAGGCGCTATGTTGACATTTCTAATTTGCAAATTTAAGGTTTGTCAGGGAAGAGTTTAAACACTCAGCGCAGTCGGGGAGCTCCTTAACTGTTAGTGACAGGCAGGGCTCATCTCCAGGAGGGTGGTAGGGAGGGGAGCTGGGCTGGATTTAGGGAGACCTGGGAATAGCTAATGTTTACTGAGCACTTAGTGTCCAACACACATTTTATATTGTCTTACATCAGACCTGTGATTTCCATTTTACGGATGAGGGCAATGAGGCCCGGGAAGGTTAAATAATGTGCCCAAGGTCACGCAGCTCCTAAGTAACAAAGCTGGAAATGGAACCAGGGACTCTGGCTTCCTGAGCCGTGGACCCACCCACTGCCCTCCTGACTCTGGGAAAGACCATAGCCTCAGAGTCAGACAGTTTGGGGATTCAGATTAAAGCTCTGCTAGTTACTGTGGGGCTCTGTGACTTTTTTACTCATTTACCCATCGAGTGAGTGTTAATTGAGGATGTACTAAGTGCTGGATGCTGGATGCTAGTTACTGTGGGGCTCTGTGACTTTTTTACTCATTTACCCATCGAGTGAGTGTTAATTGAGGATGTACTAAGTGCTGGATGCTGTGTGGGTCACCGGAGGCACAATGGTGAGCAAAACTCAGACTCCTGCCTCTTCCATTCTGTAGCCCCTCAAAAGTACAGGGGCGCTGGGCAGGAAGTTAATGCTCTAAGGCCATGTGGCCAGGACCAGGACATGGGGGTCTGGCAGGCTTGCCCAAGCAAGGGACTGTTGAATGACTCTCTAAAGGAGTAAAAGCCAGCTAGGCCGTGGCTCTCTGTCTTGAAACTCTCAAACCTGGAACCCAGCCGCCATGCTGTGAGAAGGCCCAGGTCACATGGAAAGGCCACAAGTAGGTGTTGAGGCCAACAGCCCCAGTGCAAAATGGGAAAAAAAAAACTGTTAAAAAGTGACTAAAAAGCTAGTGACGGTGACCACATAGCACTAAACCAAACACAGGTCCCTTCTAAGTGCGGGGTCCTGAGCACCGGCACAGCGTACATGTCCCTGAAGCCACCTGGCTCTGGCTGAGGTCCCAGCACAACTGCCCACAGTGTGAGTGAGGAAGAGCTCAAGACGCCTCCCAGCTCGGCCATCGTTTGGTTGCAGTTAAGTGAGAGACCCTGGTTTAGAGCCACCTAGTTGAACCTAGTGTGCCTCCAGGTCTGCCAGGGTTAAAATAAATAAATAAGTGATTTCTTTTTAAGTCAGCTAGGCTAAAGAAGGGGGCAGGGTGGGTTCTGGCCAGAGAAAAAAAAAGGCAGAAAACGTGCTGGACCAGATGGCTGTGTGGTGCGTTTGCGCGGCTGGGAGTGGGCCTGGGAGTAGGCGTGAGAATGGGGCAGAGGGGAGAGCGGCCAGAGAGCAGGAGAGAAGGACAGACAGGGGATTCTGGTCTGGATCCTGAGAGCAGGGGGTCACACTGAGGGTTTGGGGGAGGGGAGAACTCCCCTGATTTGCATGTTGTAAAGATCACTCTGGGGCTCTGTGGAGGCCAGACAGAGCACCCAGAGCGAATGCAATTACCAAGAGGTTGCCGAAGGTCAGGGGTAAAGGCCGTGTGGACCAGGCGCTTGGCACTGGAGACAGAGCTGAACTGGACAGATGTTGGTGATAAAGGGTTTGTCGGGAAGGATTTGCTGCTGGTGGGGGAGGGCAAAGGGAAGAGGACGTAAGGGTGACCAAGCAGCTGGTGAACGGAGGGGCCGTTTCCTAAAGCTGAGTGAAGAACGGGGTTTGAGGAAGGACACCCTGGGTTTCATTCTAGACCAGTTGAATTTAAGGTGCTTGTGATAAAAAGAGATGTTAGTCTAACATTTGGACATAGCAAGCAGGACATGGAGTTTGGGAGCTATCCAGGTACCGACGGGAAGTGAAGCCCTGAGTGTTGGTGAGATGACCCATGTGGTACTGTGCTTTCCAGGACAGCAGTTGCTAGCCACTTATGGTTCATGAAGTTTAAATTAAATAGAATTTAAAATTCAATGCCCAGGCTGTGTGAGCCACATGTCAAGTGGTCAGCAGCGACGTGTGTGGCTCGTGGCTCCCTGGCGGACAGTGCAGAGAGAGAACATTCCATCACTCGGACAGTTCTCTTGGGCAGGGCAGCTATCATGAGAATGAAAGAGAGCCCGGGGCCAACGTTCCTGGGCCCGAGAGAGGAAGGAGCAGCCGGCATGGAGAGAGAAGATCCAGGCCCTCCTCGGGTCAGAGCTGTCGCCTGCCTGAGCTTTCGTTTCCTCCTGTATAGACATTGAGACCCACCTCATGGGGGATCGTGAGGATTTAAGGCTGTGATATAGCTCAGGCACCTAGTACAGTGCCTGGCAGTCCTCAGACTTTGCCTGAGTGCATGTGACCTGTTCAGTAGGTACTCGATACAGGGCAGCACCCCCTCCTCTTTACTCCTCCTTCCCAGCCTTCCTCAGGCAAGCTGTGATGTCTCGGTGAGTCTCGTTAGCCCTCTGGTCCTCACTGTCCCCACCTTCAGGAGACTGCGAGCCCTCTGAGCCCCCATCTCTGATCCTGTGGCCCATTGGCTCCAGGGCCCCGTGGAGCTGTACAGATTCATGCCTCCTCTCACCATGGCCCTCGGCCCCACAGGGCTGCCCAGTCATACCCAGCGGGGTGAGCTTTAACGACACTGCTGAGTCGTTGGCATGGTTTATGAACTCCTGAGCACCATCTCTCCATGCATTGGTTCTGGGGGCTGGGAGTGACCCCCCTTGTGGCCTTCAGCACTGGGGGCCAGAGAGCATGACTCGTTTTGTGCTTCACTGATTCCAGGGCCCCAGCAACCCTGACTCATTGCAAGAGATGAGCAGTTTCAGTGTCGTTTTGGGCCTTAATACAACAATCGATAGTGTTTATAGGGTGGATCTCTATTACTCCACTTTACTGCCACCTTCCACAGCAGACATTTACTGAGCTCTTCATGGATGCCAGACCCTCTGCTAACACTGTGCCCAACCTCTGATTTTATCCCTGCAACAGCCCATGCACTGTGCCTAATGCAGTTTGCCCCATTGTGCACAAGAGGAGGCGGAGGTTTGGCCAGTTCAAGCAGTACGCTCCCAGCCACAGAGCTCATGGTCTGAGCTTGGGTCCGGTGCCCGAGTCCACATGCTTGCTGTTGGATATTGTTCCTCCACCCAAGCAGGACACATCGGTCCTGCAGGGTTGAAAGAGACAGTGAAGGGAGTCATCTATGTCTAGTGTCCTCCAAGTGGCGACACTCGTGATATTGGGTTAACCAGATGGACACGGAGAAGTGGGAGGTATGAGCGGGAAACTCAGAGATCCTTTTGCTCTTTTTGTAAACGAGGAAACTCAAGCCCAGAGAGATGACAGCTGAACCAGGTGACACATGGATTACTGAAAACACACTCTCCTTTGGCCACCTAGCCAGACTTGAAGCCTGATGCTGACCTAGTCCCCCTGCTTAATTAGAGTGCTCGTGCTGGGGGCGGCAGCATGGGACTGAGGGGGTATGAGGGTCAGAAATCCCCTGCGTTAGAGAAGCTCTGAATCAAGGACCTTACCCTTAGCTGCTTGCGCACGTCCCCCACCCTACCTGATGCCTACCTACCTACCTGGTGCCTGATGCACTCCAAACTCATAGGCTCATCAGGTCTTCCGGGGGACCTGTTAGCCCTGCAGAGTCCCAGGCCATGCCCTCATGCTCCAGATGCGGTGTGGCCGGGCTTGCAGGGGGAAACGGGACTTCTTCAAGGTCCAGAAACTGCTGCCTTAGCCAGCATTCCCCAAAGTGTGTTCCACAGGACATCATCTCAGTTCCATGGGGACATTAACAGGTGTTACGTAACAAAAAATCTTTCAGGCAAGTATGTTTGGAAACTGGTGAGTTAAAGAGCAATTCCCAGCCCTGGCTGCACATGGGAAGCTTTGACAACTGCCATTTGGGCTACGTTTCTGAGTCCCTCTTGAGGGACAGGACCTAGAAATAAGTATTTTGTAAATCTCTCCACGTGATTCTAGTGTGTGGCCAGGTTGAAAGCCACTAGGTTAGACAAACAGACTTCAAAAAAAAACAAAACAAAACAACACAGAATGTCTCAGGGCCTTCTCCAGGCCTTCTCCAGTACACAAAGTACATTCTGAATCTCCAAAAGGACAAGCAGATTATTTTCTTATTCTGGCGTCCAGGGGCATACAAGAAGAAAGAAGGTAGGGCTGGTGAAGAAAAGCCAGGGTAAGCGTGGAGAGAGTGTGGATTGGGAAGAGGAGAGAGGATGTGTATGCTGTTCCTCCAGCCCAGAATGCCCTTCAACTCTGTACTAGTTTCCTATGGCTGCTGTAACAAACTCAGTGCCTTAAAAGAACATCAATATATTATTATCTTACAGCTCTGCTGGTCAAAGGCTGAAGGGTCTCCCTGGGATAAAACCAAGGTGTTGGCACGGCTGTGTTCCTTCTGGAGGCTCTAGTGGAGAACCTGTTTTTTGCCTTTTGCAGCTTTTAGAGACTCTTGCATTCCCGGGTTTGTGGCCCCCTCCTGCATCTTCAGGATGCAGGCCCTTCCAGTCCTCACACTGCGTCACTCGGGTCTCTGCTTCCCCCATCACATCCCTTTCTCTGACTCCAGCCCTTCTGCCTTCCTTTATAAGGACTCTTTTGATGACATTGAACTCACCCCGATAATCCAGGATAATCTCCCCATCTCAAGATCCTTAATGTAATCACATCTTCTGAGTCCCTTTCCCCCGTGAGGTAACAGATTCACAGGTTCCTGGGATTAGGACCTTCAGGGGGCAATTTATTTTGCCCACCCCACCCACCCTTGGTATTAGTTGAATGAGTCCTTCATAGGCATTCCGAATGTCCCCTCTGATGTATAGCATCCCTCCTGTGTTTCCCAGGACTCTTGTCTTTTTTCAGACCATGGCATTGGGCCTCACTCTGTTAGAGCAGGTACTGCCTGCTATTCCGGTTCTTGGTACCTGGTCCTGCTCCCCTGGCAAAAAGTAAGTCCCTTGGAGGTAGAGTGCTGAGACGTGATCACTTTGTAACTCTGTGTCTTTCAGGGTCAAATATTTGAGGCACTTGTCACATTTGTCTTCCCTTCAAGAGTCATCTCAAGTGCCACCTCCCCGACTGTGCTCCTCTGCACTCTTTAAAACGAACCTTCATCCTCTTGTGAACCCAGAGGTAACTGCAGCCTGGCGCAGAGCAGGGGCCCCACGGATACTGAAGAGCGGACAGCCTCCTCTAGCCTCTGATCTGTATGGCAGAGCTGCGCCTCACCCAAGCATTACGATAGACAGTGGTTTTGCAGTTGAAATTATCCTTGACACCGCAGAATCCCAGCCAGGGCTGGGGAGGCTTACCTTCTGAGAGGCAGCTGAGCCGAGGGAACCACAGGTCCTGCTTCCTGCCCCTCAGGCACTCTCAGGCGTCTGCAGGTTGACCGGAACTGTGGATAAATCTGCCCACCCTCTCTAGATAGTTTTTTATTTCTCTCTTTTTTCCTTGTATCTCTGGGTGGGAGTAGTTGGATTTGCATAAGGAGGATACGGATGCCTGTAGGAGGAACTGCCTGGAACCTCTCTTGGTGCTCCACTGCCCCAATTCATCGGCTTCCCTGCTCCTCTGTTCCCAGATAGCAGATGGCCTGATAATGTAATGCCCTTCCAGGGAGCAGGTCGCTGGGATTAAATTAGAAAACTAAAGCACTTTGAGAATGCCCGCTCCTATAGACACATTTGAGGTTCTGGGTGAGCAGGGTCAGTAGGTTGCACAGCCCCAAAGCCCACATTCACAGCAAAGCCCAGGTCAGCGTCCCCCACGGAGTACTGAATAGCAAGGGCTGCACAGCTGAGGGGGTGGCCTGCAAGGGGCAGGAGAGATGTTCTGTGACCTTGCCCTCTCCCAATTCACGCCTCCAGGCACTGACCTGTTTGGTCTCCTTGCAGGCCAGTGGGACATTTAGAATAAAATCCAGATTCTTCTCCATGGTCCAAGAGGCCCTCTATGGTCTGGCCCCCACCTGCCTTCCCACACCTTCCTAGGACCTGTCTTCTTATGCTCATTATACTTCTATGTCTCCAATGTGCAAGACTGACTCCTGTCACAGGACCTTTGCACTTGCTGTTTCTGCTGCCTGATTGTTTTCCCCCCAGAGAGTCCGGTGATCATCTCACTCAGGTCTCAGCTAAAATGCTACCTCCTCTAAGAGAACTTTCTGGAGCATTCTCTTTTTGTTGCTTTCTGTATTATTCAGCTTGGCCTGCTATAACAAAATGCCACAGACTGAAGTCCACGTTCAAGGTTTCGGTTGATTTGATTTCAGGCGAGAGCTGTCTTCCTGACTTGCAGATAGCTGAGAAAGATAGACAGATAGGAAGCTCTCCCTCTCTCCTCTCTCTCTGTCTCTCTCTCTCTGTGTATCTCTCTCTCTGGTATCTGTTCTTATAAGGACAGTAATCCTATCAGGTCAGGGCCCCATCCTTATGTTCTCTCTTGACTTTACTTGCTTCGTTAAATGCCCTAATTACAAGTACAGTCACATTGGGGTTAGGGCTTCAACATAGGCATTTGGGGATAGACACACATTCAGTTCATAACACTCCCCATTGCCACTCCCTGCCCCTGTCTCTGTCCTGTTACCCTCAGCTTCTTAACTCCTCTGCGTCTTGGCTTCTCACTCATGAAGTAAGACCTGACTACACAGGACTGTCTTGAGGATTCAATGAGTTACTGCACAGAGAATACTTAGACCAGAGTCTAGCACAGAGGGGGTGTTCAGTGAATGTTGTTTTCATTGTCACCCCCATCGTTATTTTCAGCCCAGACTTGCTAACCCCGACTCAAGGCCTCAGAGGATGCTTTTCTGTACACACGACAGAACAAGAGTGTTAACAAAGGGACAAGACTTAGGTGAGGAGTTTGCAAGGACATTCCTGGCAAAGGGAACAGCCCGAGCACAGGAGGCTGGCCATGGGGAGACCAGAGCAGGGTTTCCAGCTCGGAGGTTGTGTTCAGATCTGCACGTTGCAAAGATCACCCTGAAGTCTTTTCCCCACACACCGGTCGAACCCAAGACAAGAGTCCCCATCCCTTCACTGAAATGCTCTTGCAGGAACGTCAGTTTGCTAAGCCAGCAGTGGGTTTTCAGGGCATGTCCTTCTGTTACATGGACCTTTCTGTTACACTTGATAGATGGCCTTGCTGTCCCTCCTCACCCTTCTATGTCCTTGGCTTCCCCGCATGTTACCTGGTCTCCTGGGAGGCAGTGCAGTGTGCTGGAGAGAACCCGACCTTGGGCCTGAGCTGGAATCACGGCTCCATCACTAGTTCCAATGTGGAGTCAGGCAAGTCCTCTCACCCCCAGAAGCATCTCTGTACCCTTGTGACAAAAAGACCTGCCTGGAGATTGACGTTAAGTACACAGAAGTTACGTCCCTCCCCCACCGTTTTCTTCTGTCTCCTGCCTTCCGTCTCTCCTTCCGCCCCTAAATATCGACATTCTCCAAGGGGGCCGCAGGAACCAGTGCTGTTCGGATTACGTGAGCCTTGGTTCCTGGTTTTTCTTGTCTCTCCACCAACTTCCTAAGCTGTTATAAAAGAGAAGGCAGGTCTCAGAGCCCCCTTCCTGGGGGCAAGCCCGCTGAAGGTTATTGTCTGAGGTTGACTCTGAGCCTTTCCCCCCACGTGCATCTCTCAATATGCTGAGTCTGTGGAGGGAACTTTTGCCTCCAAGAGATGGTGCAAGAATAGGCGAGAAGCACAGTCTACTGAGACACTTTTTAATTAGCCTCATGCATGGATCGATTTTCTCTTCCTGTTTAAACTTCACATCTCCGTAGGTTTAAAGAAAGTTGCCAATTTCTCTAAATTGCATGCAGTTAAAGAAAAACGAGAGATCTATTGCCAAGTGAGGAGGAGGGGGGAAGAGATTTCCTTTAAGCACCCAAAGCACAGGCACCTGTCTGCCGGGACCTTCCTGGGCAGAGGGGTCAGCAATACCGACC
>PVKM010028435.1:0-18293 GCA_004027735.1 Carollia perspicillata
GGGCTGGCTGTGACCATCTTCACAGCAGAGCAGCCTGCTGTCTGTCACTGGCAGAGCCTGGATGGGCATTATCTGCTCCCCTTGCAGGGAAGGGCCAGCCTCTTTCAGAGCATCAGTTCTGTGAGGACAAGACCCCAGCCAGCTGTCTCCTGGGTGATCTGTGCCCTGGCTGCTCAGCCCTGTCTTTCTGTCCCCACTAGTGGAGGCAGCTGGAGGAAGGGCCCCTGCCCTGTGATGAGGGGCTCCATTTTCTCCCATTCTTCCCTTCTGATGCCTGCACCCCATTTGCTCCTGTTGCTGTCCCTCTGCAAGGATGAGACAAGGCTCCCACTTCTTGGCCTGCAGCTGTTTCCACAGTAGACTGGCTGGTGTCTCTGCTCCTGCAATTGACATATAGTGGGACCCTGAGGACCTGCTGGCTGCTCCTCCCCTGTTGTGCTAGTTGCCTCTTCTTGCAGGGGTGGGGCTGGGGGGTGTGAGCTTCCATGCTAGCAGCTTTTGCCCCCTGGCCTTGCAGGCTTGGGGATGGCTGTGCTTACAGGACTGGCTGTGGGGACTGTTGCCACCCCTGCTGCTGCTCATGTAGTGGCCCCTTTGGCCACAGCTGCAAACTCAGTGACTGCAGAAGGCATGTACTTTGTGGATAAACTGGGCATTCCATGAGCAGGGCCTGCATGTGGGTGTCATGCAATCAAATACTTTGGGGACATGTGAAAATTCCTCTGGCTAACCTGATCCTGGCTGCCTGTGGAACTCTGTGACTGCTGGCTTCTTCCTTTCCACTTCCACTCTCTAGCTTTAACTATTGTGTCCCTGCCTGGGGTGGCCTCACACTGCTGCACCTCTGCCAGAAGTCCCAGGAATGAGTGAGGTTTCCCCAGTAGACAGCAAAGTCTTCCAAGGTTCCTGAATGGGGCACAGCTGAATGTAAAAGGCATAGCCAGTGACAAGAGTCAGGCATAGCTCCTGTTTACATAAATCATGGACGGACTCCAAGGGAAGGAATGGATGTGGCCCCCTGGCAGTGCCACATCCATTGCACTGCTTATGGGCTTGTAGCTGATCGAGGCTGCAGCGTGACTTCTATTAGTGGGCAGTGGGGCTTGTCATGTGATGCCCAAACCACCAGTCAGTGTGTGTATCAGGCACTTCTCCTTTTTTGTAGATCTGGACAAAGTCAAACACCAGTGTGTACACAAATATGTCAGTGTTCCCTTCACAGCTGTCACTGCAGGTCCTCAGGGAGATGTATGGTCACAGTGGCTGTGTGTCCCCAGGGAGATGTATGATCACAGTAGCTGTGTGTCCCCAAGGAGATGCACAGTCACGGTGGCTGTGTGATGACTCATCTGCTGCTCATACTATTGTTTTTGTCTTTCTTTTTTTTAAAAAGACAGTTCTTGCTCTGGTAGTTGGTCCATTCACAGGGTTCCCCTAACTACAGTCCCTCTGCCTCGGCTCAGCAGCCCCTCCTTCCCAGCCACATTTATCCTCTATGGCCCTCTGCCATCTCTCACCATCACATGCCCCTGTGTCTTCGTATCATTGTCCCCTACAGCTAGCTGGCCCTCAGGACAGGATCACTGCCCCCTTTCCCAAAATGTACCATCACCTCCACAGGGGGTGGGCCCATCTTACAGTGGGAGCAGATGGGAATCCCACTTATAGTTTAATAGTATTGCTCTGGCTGCTCTGTGGGAAATAGACTTGAGGGAGCAAAGTGGAAGAGAGATTACTTGGGAGGCTATTGCAATAGTCTGGACGAGATATAATGGCAGTTTGGGCAAAGAGGATATAGTGGAAGGGTGATGGCGGTTGGGTTGAAAATATATTTTGAAGAGAGGTCAACTGGATGTGGTGGTGGTCTGGATGGGGTTGGTGTGCAAAGTCAAAGATGACTCCAAGATTTGGGCCTCAGCAAATGGGCAAATAGTGGTGCTCTTTATACTGGGATGTGGCAAGTTGAAGGAGGTACAAGAACGAGGGTGAATCAAGAGCTCAGCTTTGGACAACTTAAGTTTGAGTTCCCTATTAGACATCCAATGGAAGATTTACCAGCCTAGGCAGCCTGGAGTTTAGGGAAGAGTGTACAGTAGAGATACAAATTTTGGGGTCTTCAGTGTATAAGTGGTTTTGGAAGGCATAAGGGAATAACGTGAGTATAGATGGAGAAGAGGCCTGAGGATGATCCCAGGAGCACCTCTAATACTCAGAGCTCTGTTAGGAGACGGGAAGATTCAGCAAGGGAGGCTGAGATGGGGGCAGCCACTGAGGTGGCGGAGTAGCAGGAGAGGGTGGTGGTCTGAAAGCCAATGGATAGAAGCGTTTCAAGAATGGTGAAATTATCAACTGTGTGAAATGTTGCAGATAGTAAAGAAATTACCTATCGGATTTGCCCATGTGAAGAAACTTGTGATTTGGTGAGACTAATGTTAGCAGGAGAAGGCCTGCATGAAGTGGGCTCGGGGGAATGGAGGGTGGGAAAGTGGGATAATGGGTTAAAATAACACTGGAGGGGTTTGTGAATGAGAGCTGAGAAATGGGCTGGTAATTGGAGAGAAAAGGGGATTAGGAGAGATTTTAAATATTTTTTAAAGCTTTTCAGCTTAATTTAATTTTTCCTTAAACATATTTACTGAGGGCTGGATAATATGACATAAGAAGGATATACCACATTTTGTTTTTTCATTTGTCAGTTGGTAGGCATTTGGATTATGGAAGATTGTTAAAATGGGATTGTATTTGTGTGCTCAGGATGCTGTAATGAAATACCACAGACTGGGCAGACTATACAACAGAAATTTTTTTTCTCAGAGTTTCAGAGGCTTGAAGTCTAAGCTCAAGGCCCCAGCAAAGCTGATATCTGCTAAGACCTTTCTTTCTGGCTTGCAGATGCTGCTTTCTCTGTGTCCTCATGTGGATTTTCCTCTGTGCACACAGAGAGATTGATGGAGTCTTTTTCTCCTCTTATAAGGACACCAGTCCTATCAGCTTAGGACTCCACCTTTAGGACCTCGTTTAAGCTTAATTAAAGGATTTCTTTCAAAATTCAGTCACATTGGGATTTAGGGCTTCAACACATATATCTGAGGCACACAGTTTAGTCTGTAACATGGATATTATCAAATGTGTGTGCTATTATCACATTTGTGTGCTGAATGAGAATGATCTAGTACAGGGTTTCTCGACCTTGGCACTATTCACCACACTAGATACTAGTTGCAGTTCCTGATCATGATAACAAAAATATTTCCAGTCATTGTCAAATGTTTCTTGGAGGGTGCAAAATCACTCTTGATTGAGAACACTCATAGACCAGAAAGAAAATTGGTGATGTGGGAGAGAGAGAAAATAACTATAAGAACAAAGCCGTTGGGTAGGCAAGAGGAGATGGGATTCTGTAGTGAGTGTTCCTAGATGGCAACTATTGAAATTTGTGACAGAGACCTTAACCTAGACATGTATTGGAAGGGCCTGTGGGAGGAGCTCTCACACACTGTGTCCCGGCACAAACTCTATAGGATGGACTCTATGTTTACAACAAAGCTCTATTGTTATAACAGTCACTCCTTTTAGCTTCCTTTCCTGCTCTGTGAAAAGAGCTTCCTGCTTCCTTTTGCTCTCTCACGTGCACCTGGCTGGCCATGTCTGTGTGTACTATATTGCAGTTCTTTATCGTTCCTGAATAAATCCTTTTTGGTGACAAAATGTGTAGTTGACTTTTGTTTACAGTTGGCAGAGCAGAGAGAATTCATCCACTGGGACAGAGCAAAAGGCAGAGAGGCAGGTGGGCTGGTAGATTTGCCGATGGAAGGATGTGCTAGTTTTCTTCTTACACTCGTCCTTCTCAGTGAAATCAGCCATCTGTGGAGAGGGTAGGACTGTGTAACACATGCATAGCTACTGCAGGACCCTCCAAGAGAAGAGGAAATTGTTATTTCATCAGGAGCTAATTCAACCCCATTGTTCTTCCTTTGAATGCATAGCACATTGCTTAAACCATGTACTATATTTGTACACATTAGAGTTCTTGATGTATGTGCACTACTAGATTGTAAGTTATTTGAAGGTGGGAATTGTCTTGTACATATTTGCATATCCTATAACAAATAGGTAAGTTCACAGTAAGTATTTAGTACATGTTGAATTGAAATTAATTTTCATCAAAACTATATAATCTTTGCTTTCTAAATAATTTGTCTTACACAACTAGCAACTGTCTTAGAACTGACTGACTTGGTAGGACTAGGAAATAGACAAAGAAATACATGCACTATTAACTAACTTTGGGAAATGCTTTCTTTTTTTTAAAAAAAAGATCTGATCCATAAAACTGGGGAATATAAACTAGTACTTCTCACACTCTATTCTCCATATGAATTAGTTGATGGTGTTGTTAACATGCAGATTCTGACACAGTAGCTCTGGGGTGAGGCCTGAGATTCTGCATTTCTTACAAGCTTCCAGATAATGCCGAGGTTCTGGGCCCATGGACCACAGTTCTGCTAGTGAGAGTCTAAGTCCACAGAAGATTGGGTTTCATAAAGTATTGAAGAGCTTAGGAAAAAAAAACTATCAAGGTTATTGCTAAAGATGGAAGGGAGTTCTCAGGAAGGCAGTAAAAAAAGAGCATACCATGTAATTATCGCATGAATTCAACAAGCTGGAATGGGGACATTAGGAATCAACATTTTGCTGTGGGTTCAGAATTCAAAATGGCCTTGGTATCTTAGAGACATGGAGTGAAACCAGAGAAAGCAAAGTTCAGAAGAGACAAAGGGCATTTTGCTTGCGGAGAAAAAAACCTAACCTTTCAAATCCAGGATGAGCACTGACAGGGTCAGTGCATATGGAACTAAAGAGTATCTAAAAATCATGTGAGCCCTGGGCTGATCATGAGTCAGCAATCAAGTACCTTCATTTGGAAACCAAGTATACAAGTAAACTATACAATTAGAAACCACAAAGCTATTCTTATTACATTTAGCACTGCTCAGAACCTTGCTAAAATTTTGCATCTAGTTTTGAGTTATATAAATCTAGAAAGGTGCAGAGAACTCAAAGAAAGTTCAAGTGAGAGCTTTAAGAATGATTAAAAGTTCAGAAATAAGATTTAATGGTTAGAGGAGAAGGCTGTCTGGTGATTTAATAATAGTATTTCATCCACAAAGGGATGTGTTTTGCAGGAAGTGGTGGGCAGTACTTCCATATTTCTTTTGAGTAAGATGAGCTGCCTTTAAACTACTCGAAGACTGATTTGGGTTGGATGTAAAAATAACCCCTCATATAGAGGGAGGATTTTAAGGCATTGGAATGTACTACTGAGGGAACTTCTTGGATACTTTTCCTATTTCTTAGGGATAGTTAATTGGAACCCAATTCAAAGACAGAGAAATGGCATAGCTAAACTTGTAGTTTGTATCCAGTGGTGGCACTCTGCACTCCTGAGGACAAAAATGGTCAATAAAGTCGAGGTTGGTTACTTTCCTTCTTAGGATATCCTAGGGATCCCTGAAGGTACCAGGTAAGGGCTCAATCACTAGTATAATTGCTGAGTGCTGCTAAGTTGACTGGGCATATAGAATGAGACAAGGACTATGGGGTATGTGTGGTGGAACTGAGGTAGGGTCCAGGGGCTTTACATCTTCTCTCTCTGGTCTGGGTCTTTGGAGCTGGCCAATGCCACCACCCAGTGAAGTGGAATCCCATCTAGTGTCCAGTTGGCTTGGAAAAATGAGATCAAATCAAGATTGCACATTAGGACTCACAAAGAGTAAGGGAAACAACTCATATTCATACTAAGACCCAGCAGGTGCTACGTATGGGTGAAATAGAGAGATGGGTGAAAAACAGGGCTTGGTGAGGACTGGAGAGCTTTCTACAGGAGACAGCAGCTGCTCTGAGTCTGACACCTCTGATGTAAACCAAGAACTGATCTGTGACCCAGGAGAGAGAACCAAGGGGAGCTCAAACCTAGAGTGACAGTGCCAGCCATGGTAGGTGGGTTTTGCCCTGCATCCTCTGTCAGGGTCAATATTATGGAAGCTTCCACAGTATGACCTTTATTAATTAGGTGAGGTTCTTAAAACAAATATTTTACTCTAAATTAACTGGATAGCTGAAACTATGTAGACATGTCTTACAGTTCATCCCTAAGATGTTAGTTACTCAACTGACCTTTCCCACATAAATGATATAACACAATGTCTAAGAATCAGAGAAACCTAAGCTTCTGGATGTTGATGTCAACTTCTTTAAAAGCTGCATCATTTTTGTGGCAACACATTACCAGACTGTGTTTTGAAGGCCTGTGAACATACCTGAGATGAGAATGTCCACCTTGTGAGGAGCAGCATTCTGAACAAAAGCAGGTGGAAGTTGGGAAGCACTAGTCATTATAAACAGCACCTCTTGGGGAAAATGCTGCCCACTTCTCACTTGTAGGACAGACATACTGAGGTAGTTGCTGTTGGCTGCACCACTCTGGGTGCTTTGGGCAAGAGAGATAGGGAAACTAACCCTGTTTTCTCAGGGCTTTGGTTCACAATGATAGTGCATTTTTTATGAATAGCCATTAAATAATAAGATTTATCAAGGCTTTCTTATTACTACAACAATCCTGTAGTATTCTGGGAGCTGGGAATTCAAAGACACAGGAGCTCCATGATTCCTGCTTCCAAGTTATTCGCTCTGGGAAGAGCTGGACAAATGAGACCACAATTTCTATTCTGCTTGACTCCTTAACACAGTTGGAGTTTACCACGCTGGAACATTTGAAGTGTTTTGTTTTTCTTTGCTTTCTTTTCTATGTGTTTTATGAGATCAAAATGAGACAAAGAAGCTGGCAGGATGTCTGAGTGCTCTTTCCATGACTAGGAAAGGATTTTGTTTTATTTCTGTTTTCAGTAGAAATAGATGTAAATTCTGAGCTCCACAGAATGCCCTCACAAATAACAGGTTAATGAATAATTCTATTATAGCTACATGGTTTTCTCTGGCCTAAAAAAAGGATTAGTTAAATGCTAGACTGTTGCTAAAATGGATATAACAGTATATAGATATTATTATATACAGGTAACACTTTGGGGAGACATTACAAAAGATTACAAAATTATTTCTTTATTTATTAAATATGTGAGTGTTGATATTGACCTATATTCTAAAAATGCAAGGTCTTTGTTCTCAAAAGTTTACAATAATAGCTGCTATCTTAATAACAGTTACTAGTTGTTGAGGGTTTATCCTGTGCCAGGTCTTGTACATACAATTTTGTTTAATCCTCCCAATAAACTTTTTGAAATAAACAATATTATTATTTAATTTTTATGGATGAAAGCTGAGGCTACAAAAATGTGCCCAAGGTTATATACCTAGCAAGTGGCTGGACAGAAGTATTTTGCCACCAACACTTATCATTTAACCACTACTCTTTTTTGTCCCCTTTAGGTTTAATATGAGAGATGAGATTTACAGTGGGTAAAAATGAAGCATTAATAATTGCTTCAATCAGAAGAAACTGTTACTCTCAGAGCTATACTTTTTTACTATAGTTAGAACACCTGCCAGTGATCTTGACTTCTGAAAATAGCCCAAAGTCCTTGGCCCCAAGCCTGGTGAATATGATGGTCATTTCCTGTTTAAAATGTGGTAAGGTTCAAGCATTATTGCTGGCTTGAAAATGTTTCCAAACAAGGTATGTAGAAATGTTTTATTCAATGGTGGAAGAAAGCCTCAACTCTCTGGAGACACCTATTATGAAGGAACCTTGAAGATGCATACATGATTCTGGTCAGGGTTGATTTTCCCATTTTATACAGCTTTGTTGCATCTCTGGCCTTGAAGGAATGAATGACCTCCTCATGTGCCATGCACAGCATCATCGTTCAGTAAGCAGCATGTTGATAGATTCATTGCATGGCGGCACACCATCATCTCCTCCAAGTCAGAGTCTCTTCTCCCCTCTCTCCATTTTAGCCTTTGGAGCAGGGTGCTGGGCTCTAGGCTGAGATTCAGAACTTCCATGTTGGCATGTAGTTCTCACAGAGCATCTCCTCCAGCTGCCTTTTATTTTGGCTGGGGACCTGCGCTTCTTCTAGACTTCTCAGGAGACAGTGCCAGTTGCAGCCTTTCTTAGCTTTGCACCCCAACAAGAGAAATAACTAACCCAGTGGAAAGTCAGATGTTGAGTCTTGCTTCAAAAACCTTCCCCACAAGTATGCCTCACTTGGTATTTGGAGTAATTTAATTTATGTCCTACCTCTTCGTCAAGAGCTCTTAATCTGTGGTCAGCATGGCCTGGGGTGAGTTACTTAACCTCCCAAAATTTCTGTTTATCATCTGTAAAATGGTGGTGGAGATGGGGCAATGATGATTATCTACCTCATCCAGTTGTTATTTATTTAAAATAGCACAGATTTGGTCACCTGGGTCAGTAACTTCTCTGAGCCTGTTTCCTTAAGCACACAACTGAGACAATGCTTCATATGTCTTAGTTTTGTTGTAAGGTTTAAAAGAGAGAATATATGTACAGAATTAGTTCAGATCCTAAAATACAGAAAATGATCAATATTAATTATTATTATATTCTTATTGTGTTGTCCTGGAAGTCCATGGATGGCTTTGGAGGGATGCAGTCCATGAATCTTCTGAAATTACAATCAAATATTTGCATGTGTATCATGTATAGTTTTTCTGGGGCAGGGTTCCATAACACTCATCTGATTATCAGAGTCCGGCCCTCTTCCCAGCATCGTCAAGTTCTTGACCAAAGTCAAGAACTACTGATGTAAATGCTTAGAGATATGAAGAACTCATGAACACTCTAGACACAACCTCCAGAATGGGGTTGAAAATTGGGCCTTTCTATGCTATATCTCTTGTATCTGAATTTAAAGTCTTGAGATTGATTCTCTTTTCAGTCCATACATAGATTTCTAGCCCTCATTTTCTCTTCATGGCCATTAGTTCTTCGTGTGCATGTTGTGTATTATGGCCATTTGCCTTTCTGACTAAACCGTAGAGTCCTTGTAGGCAGGGACTTAATTATTTTTTGTCCCCAACAATGGCAGACTAAGCACAGGTCTTTAAATCAAGCAGGTGCTCTGAAAAAACTTGTGAAATAACCAAAGGTTTGGATTCATCAGAGCAGTGTGCTGAGGAACCTCTAGGAGCCACCACTCTGCAGCCCAAGTTGGAAGAAGAATTGAGGGAAGACTTGAAACATTCAGATCCAGATTCCAACTGGAGGCTGAACTAATTTTCATCCCCCAGTGGGACAAGTTTCCTTTCTCTAGTGTGATTGCTGGTACAGGTTGGGACAGGTTAGTAAAATGTAGAAATAACAATTTGGCTTGCAAATGCATTGGCCGGCTTTGCTTAGGCAATTTTTGTGTAAAGAGAAAAAGATAAAACAGGTAGTACCTGTTTTGCATTGAAAAATAAAATTAGTTGGGCTAAAGGAAAATCTTTTGCTTAATTTGTCCAAGTGATTCAAGGACAATCAGTGATAAAATCAGTGATTTTATCAAGGACAATCAAATCAGTGGGTGAAAATTTGTACTGTTGTCATGATATTGTGCTTGACTCGGGAAAATGGTTTTTGAACTATAAGTCAAGGAAAAAGAACTTAAATTCTGTTCAACTACTAGGAGGAAGTTAAGAAGAAAATGAGTGCTATCAAGTTTGGTAAAATTCAGAACAAGCATTACCTTTCTGTTCCTATCTCTTCCTACCATCTTTCTTCTAAACTACACCAGGGAAGGTACCACTCGATGGTTAGTAGCTCACAAACCCTATATTTCCCTGTACTTTTTCAAGTTATGAATTTATTTTCCACTAAAAAGTCATGTAAACATACATAAAAATGTGAAGACTAAGAAAAACAAGTTACTTAAAATATGACCACTGTAAGGTGGGCAAAGGTGGGGGGAGATTAAGGGACATCTGTAATAGTGTTAACAATAAAAAATAAAAATATGATCACTTATAATCGCCTAAATTCCTTACCCATTATTACCATTTTTAAAACTATTTATTCTTCATATACTTAAAAATTGTAATGATAATTTACATATAAGTTTATATCTTGCAATTTTCACTTAAACATTCACATATGCATTTTTCTTTATTAGATATGGCCTTTATAATCATCACAATTAGTGGTAATATAACATTTTATTGAGTGCATGTAGCATATTCTCCAATTGATGAATATTTAGATTGTTTCCTGGATATGCTGTTACACCAAATGCCACAGTGAACATCTTGTGCATAAAATTTTGTACAGTTTGAATAATTTTCCCAAGCTTGGTTTCCACAAGTAAAATCAGAGCCTGGCCAGTGAATGTTAAAGCTTGGGTATTCTTGATGTGATTTCCCCACTGCTTTCCTAAAGGCTTGTACCATTTATAGTGGCAGAAACAGTAGGTGAAAGTTCCAGAGTGCTCAGATGAGTTTTTATTTAAATGGTGATATGGAAATAGACTGCCTGGAATGGTCTCCTGATGAGCTCTTTCCCCCAGGAGACAGGAGGAGGCAGGTCTTCCTCAGGGGTCACCAAGGATCTGAAATCATGATCTCACCTTCTTTTCTCCAAGAGGGACCCCTCTGATAATGGACCAGAGCATAATGGGGCATTCCATAGCACTAAACTAGAGAAGTAAGGGCAACTAAAAGGTAGAAGTTATAATTTGTGCTGCAATTAGTCCCTTGAGACAGCCTGTACTCATTACTTCCTCATGCTTGGTCCATTGAATGAGGAAGGGAAACCTCTTTTGTATCAGCATTAAGTTTGTCCAGGATCACTTTGATGGGCTAGTGGTATAAGACAGTCAGTATTAATTGTTCTACCAATCATGTCCATAGATATGTTTCACTGGATCCCAGAACCTGGAAGACTGTCTGGAGAGAGTAGACATTTGACATATATTTCTTGAGTGCGAGAATGAATGAATGATATAATGGGAGTAGTAGAGAGAGGCCTTATTTTATATGAGGCGTGTGGTAGGCATTGCTGTTTACTGACCAAATGTATATTTCCTTCTTCCTTATCAACTGAACGTTCATTTTATTTGCACTGTATCAAGCCCCTGGCATCTAGGGGAAATGAAGCTCAGAGCTTTGTGATACAGTTTGGATCTACAAGCTGTGCAGGTGTAATCGAAGAGTTTCTGGGAAGCGGATTTTCTTTTTTCCTGCCTTCTCCTCTTTTTGTGAGCCCAAAGTTAGAGGAGCCATCCTACCACCAAAAGATGACAAACATGAGGATGAAAGTCACAGGCTGAGGATGGAAAAGACTAAAAAAATGGGGAGATGGAGGCTGATGCCATCACAGGGTTGCTACATTAGCCCAGGGCATATTACATTTTCGAAAAAAGTTCAGCTTGTTTCAGATAAGTGCCTGTGGTTTGGTTTCCAGTTATATGCAGCTGAATGTCATCCTCACTGATACAACTGGGGCCCAGGAAGTTTCATCTTGACCAAGGTCACAATGGCGGTGGGAGCCAGAAATGACATCAGAACTGGGTCTATTTAGTAAAGCCAGCCCCCTGATTTAACATCCCTATCCTCTATTATCAATGTTAGATTGAAAGTACCCTCAAAGGGACAATAAAATTATAGGCATTTTTATGTATTTTTGGAAGAGATTTAATAAATATTGGTTTCTGACTTTTACTTTTCAAAGGTTTTACTTTTGTAGTATAGGCTCTAGTTCACAGGTGGCAAACACAAGGCCCTTGAGCTGAACTCAGCCCTCCACCTTGTTTTATTCAGCCCATCACCTTGTTTCTACCTGGTGGCAGCCCTGAGCTCTAGCTTAATTGTTAAGGAGTACTTACATTTATACAGTTCTAAAATTACATTCAGCCCTTTGAAAGCAAGCACAAGGCTGATGTGGCCCCTGGTAAAAATGAGTTTGACACTCCTGCTCTAGTCCAAATGTGAGCTCCTTAAAGGAATATTTACTTAGTATAAGAGAAAACACCAAGAGAATTTTCTTTGAGATTTTCATTACTAATGTTAACTCTGTCCTCATATTTTATACAAAATTAAAAATTAGATCTGGTACATTTGATTTGGGCTTTGATATTTCAAAACTTTGACATGACCTGGCTGGTGTGGCTCTGTGGATTGAGTGCAGGCCTGTGAACCAAAGGATTGCAGTTTAATTCCCAGTCAGGGCACATGCCTGGGTGCAGGCCAGGTCCCCAGTATGGGGGTGCATGAGATACAACCACACATTAATGTTTCTCTCCCTCTGTCTTTCCCTTGCCCTCTCTCTTTAAAGAAATAAATAAATAAAAAATTTTAAAGAAATAAATAAAAGAATTACATTATTTAAAAAAACTTTGACGTGACCTTCTAATATGTTTTTTATTTTTAGGGAAGTCAAGAAAAGGCTGGAGGTACAACTGACAATGTGTATTTTCCTGATGTTCTCTCACTGTGTCAAAATGTATGAACTTTTTGGCAATATTTCTCAAAAAACCCACTTTTAAATGACATTTGAAAAGTACCTACACTGTTCACTTAGTTTTGTTCCTAAGTAAACATAGTCCTCTACTTTTAGAAGTGACTGACATAGAAGCCAGCAGATAGAAGATGATCAAGTTCATGTGGTATCTCAATCGCTGAGATGTTGACTCAGCAGGGAAGCATTTTTATAAATCAACCAGAGTGTTTTCCTTTATAAGCCACGGAGAAGCTGCTCTGGAGTTTTGCACTTGGTGCCTTTGTTAGCAACAGATAATTTCCCGTAGGAAGGTAGGATGAAGCAAACCAAATGCTTTAGTCCATTCTTCTGGAGTCATACTGCCTTTTAGAAAACAAGGTAAGGATGTAGACAGTCCTTTTTAAAACCTTATAGGAACAAGTATAAAGGACACATGGACAAAAACTAAGGGGGGTGGAAATGGGAGGGAGGTGGGGAGCACTGGGGGGGGGTGGACTGGGTTGGGAGTAAAAGACAGAAAACTGTACTTGAATAACAATTAAAATAAAATAAATTTAAATTTTAAAAAAGAGAGGAATGATATGGAATAAAAGAATAAATGAATTACTTCTCAAAAAAATAAAACCTACTCCTTACTATCATCATTAGACAATTTCAACTATTTTTACATAGTTGCTACACTCACTTTCATTGTTGTTCTTCATATATTAATACATATGATAGATAACTTCTCCAACTGACGTGTTTACTCTCTGACTCAGTTCTGCCCATTTTCCCCTGTTTTTCACTGGCCACAAGCCCAAAGACATATGGATGTGATGGGACTCTGAAATAGCTCTTTCCTTTGTCCTGTTTTTCCATTGCAGCTCAGAAGTCATGCCAATAACAGGCCATGTCTGGGACTGATGCAGTGTTGCTGCTGCCATCTTGCTCTCAGCCCACAGGCAGAATCACCACGGAGGATGACAAAGCAGACTGATGGAAAGCCCTTGATGACACACACCACGGATCACACTGCATCTGGAGAACAGCTTGTCTCTGTTTCACAGCACAGTAAATGGTCTTCTGGTTTACTAATAATTTTTACTGCATAAGCATGTCTCGTATAGATATAGACATGCATGGGACAAATACTAAGCGATTATTCCTTGCATATCTGAAATCCAAATTTACCCGGGCATTCTATATTTTATCTGGCAGCCCAACTGAAAAGACTTCTGAGATGTTTATGGGGGTGCATTGATCCTGTTCTTCAGAGTCCTGAATCATATTTGTCTGGGACTCATTTTTAATTAAAGACTATTCTCTTGGTGAGCCATTTCCCAATTTAATGTGGAACAGTAGAATTTCTTGCTGGACACCAGGTCCTTCCCTTGCTGCGTAAGGTGAGCCCTCTTCTCCTCTGTCCTTCCTTCTTTGTACCGTCTCCACCTCTTGGCATTAGCTCTTACCTATTTTCCAGGAAATTAGTGCTTCTCTTGCTGGTCATTGGCTATTGGAAACCCTCTTGGCCCTTGGTCTGAGCATGCTCCAGTGTTACTCCTTTCTCCCTCTCTTTCTCCTGTTTCTCCACAGCCCACACAGTACCTTTGTAGCCCCAGGGGACACTAGGCTGTGATTGGTTGACAGACAGACCAGGCTCTTCTGGGAGTGTCTGCTCTTTGACTTTACCAACCCAGCCCTAGGGGCCCTCTGGCCCCTGAATGGAAGAGAGACTTCCCCCTCTGTCCTGGAAGGATACTACTTCCTGGTCATCCTGCCCTCCTAGCCCCTCCAGCTCCACCCCAGGAGTCCCAGGTGCTCCATCTCCATTTCTCTCTGTCTGGCTTGCTTTCTTCAGTGAAGGTCTGTTTTCTCCCTAGAGGCACTGGGGCTCCCTGGGGGTTGTGCATCCCTGCAGGCAGCCTCCAGCTTTCCCTGTGACACATCTGCATCTCATCAGCTTCCTGTGATGGCCAGAAACAGACTTCTCTCTTCCTGTGTCTTTCCTCAGCGCCACTCTCCTCTGGCCCACCCAGTAGGTTCCCGCTTTGGGTTGGTGAGAAGTCTTGGGCCCTCAGTTCATTTGCTACAAAGATAAAGATCTCAGTTACAGATGTCATAATCTTCAAAGAGCAGGAGTGACGTATTATATTATTTGGTAACTGAACATTTCTGGCTCCCTTCCCTGGGGTCATAATGGTAGAGAGAGGGCGGCAAGAAAAACCAGTTTCTCAACAAGTTGGAAGATTCTCCAGAGTTCTAATTCCCATCAAACCTCCATATATCAAGTATGTTTTTTTACATATATGACCTAATTTATTTCTTCCTAACAGCTTTTTTTAAAGTTTTTTAAATACTTCATTTATTTATTTTTTAGAGAGAGGGGAAGGGAAGGAGAAAGAGAGAGAGAGAAACATCAATGTGTGGTTGCCTCTCATGTGTCCCCTGCTGGGATCTGGCCTGCAACCCAGGCATGTGCCCTGACTGGGAATTGAACCAGCAACCCTTTGCTTCACAGGCCCGTGCTCAATCCACTGAGCCACACCAGCTAGGGCCCTAACAGCTTTTTTAAAGACGAGGAATGTGAAACATTTGTGTGTCCCTTACCTCCAATCCAACACTGTTTCCATTATGGGGCTATCACCCTTATGGATGTGGTTTTGATGGGCTGAATTGTGCTTCCATCCCAAAATTCATATATTGAGGCCCTAATGCTCTGCACCTAGGAATGTGACTGTATTTGGTGATAGGGTCTTTAAAGAGGAGGTTAAGTTAAAGTGAGGTGAAGAAGATGGGCCCTTATTCTATAGGACTAGTGTCCTAATAAGAAGAGGAGATTAGGACACAGACACATACAGAGGGAGACCATGTGAGACACATGGAGAAGATGGTCAGCTACAGGCCAAGGAGAGAGAACTCAGAAAAAATCAACCCTGCCAACATCTTTATCTCAGACTTCCAACTTTCAGAAATGTCAAGGAGTAAATTTTGTTGGTTAAGTCCAACGAAGTACCTCACAGTACCCCACAGTCTGGGCAGCTGTTTAGGCAGCTCTAGCACACTGACATAGCCTTTCATCATATATCAGGGTTACTATTACTATGGGCTGGTATGATGCTCCAGGTGGTAGGCTATGAGGGGAAATGCACAGGGGCCAGGGATAATCCCAGGCAGCATCCCAAGTGGGGTTACTTTCTGCCTTCCCTGGACCTGTTGCCCTCTGTTCAACACCCCTTGTCCCCATGGTTGCTGCCAAGTCTTAATCATGGAAAGAACTGGTAGGAAGGAGGTGATGGAGGACTGAGAATACACCTAAGAGATGTTCTCTGAGCAGCATGCCAGTGATGTGGGGTCTTGCTTCCTAATTTTATAAGGGCTATGCTTATGACTTAAAAAATCCATACTGAGAATGGTGATAGCAAGGTGAAAGAAGAGAAAGAGGGAAAAACTCCAGTTTAATGGTAGTAATATCACATTTTATTTGCAGAATACATTACAGATTCCCAAACACTCAGTACTGATGGAAATTATCAACCCCATATGGTAGACAGCACAGGTACTACTACTCTTCTTCACACTCTATGGATGAGGCGAGTGAAGGTGAGCATCTTGCCCAAAGGTATTCAAAGAGTAACATGGGGGGACAGACACAGATTCTGTACCTGGGGTTGGGCAATGTTCACTGCGTGTGCTCCCAATGTCCATTTCTTCTTCAGCCCCTCCCTTGGTGAAATTGTTGAGATTTCCTCACCATCACCCTGGTGGGGGATGGTGTGAGGGCTGACATTTGTGCCTGCCACTGGAAGCCCACCCACTGTCCCCTGAGTTCTTGCACTTTCTGCTCTTCTCCACAGAAGAGGACCCTGTGGTTTTGGCAGGTTGACATCCGTAACACCCACTTTGACAGCCCTCAAGGCCTCCCAGCCAGAAGCCAAACAGAAAGTCAAAGCGGGCTGTGTTTTCACCACCCTCAGGGTGGCTCCTTTTAAAATTAAAGCTCAGCATGTTGCCTTTTTTTTTAATTCACAATGTATTGTAAAGTAAGAAGAAAGGCGTTTGCCTGAGCCATGAAGTTTTCAGAAAGATCATTTTTAAACAGGGCTCTACAATGTTCTGCAGGAACACAGGGGTATTTAAAGAATGTGAACTGGAATTCTGGTTTCCAAGCCCTTTATTTCATTTGCACAGTGCTAAGGCATTTGTCATGAGAAGGGCATTTAATAGCTATCAGGTCAAGTGCAATAAACTGGTGAGCAATGACCTGCCATTGAAGTGAACTTGTTTTCAACACTTAATGGTTATTAGTAGGGAAGGCTGTCAGTCATTGTCTGTGCTTCTTGTTGCTCTGGGCTTTTTGCTCTTCAGCTATGGCAGTGAAAATAGCTGGGCTGGGATTTGGAAACTGCTTCTGGGAGCAACAGTTAGGTATTATTTGGTTGCTGAAGTTACTTCTTGGTTAAATGCTAGTTCCAATTCTTACAGGCTATTTTTCCTTTGGGGAAATGCAGGAAACCCCATGGCCATGTTCTCCCCTCTGCCCATAGTGTCTTTGCAAATTAGGACCTTTCAATATTTGTGGAAAATCTGGGAAAGCTCAGGCTCTGGCCCAAAATATCAAATAAGGCAAATTCTCAGTGTTTTGAGTCCTCTCTTTCTCCTTACATTTTGAATTTGTGGTCATTTAGGCTGGAGACTTAGATGCAATAAGGGTATGGCAAACAGACCCTCAGGTGGTCCCCATGGTTCTGCCCCTGGTGTTTATGCCTCTGAGTCATCCCCTCCCCTTGAATGTCCTGTGACTTGCTACTAACTGATAGACCATGGTGAAGGTGATGATAGCATGACCATATTCCAGGAAGTAGACTGACTTCCTAGCAGACTCTCCCTCTCCTGCTGGCTTACAAGAAGCCAGCTACCATGTTGTAACTGCCTATGCAGGAGGCCAGAAGACAAGGAACTGTGGTGGCCTCAGGAACAAGAGGCAGCCTCCAGGTGGTAGCCAGTAAGAAATCTAAAGCTCTTAGTCCTACAACCACAAGTTAATAAATGTCTCCAACAACCTGAGTAATCTTGGAAGCAGATTCTTCCCCTGTCAGGCTTCTAAATAAGAACACAGCCTGACCTTCCCCTTGATTGCAGCATATGAGAATCTGAGTAGGCCACCCAGTTATACCATGCCCAGACCCCTAATGCCCAGACACCGGGAGATAACAAATGAGTTGTTAACAGCTGTTAACTTAGTGGTAATTTGTTATGTAACAATAGATAACTCATACAATGGATTTGTGGAATGAATAAAGAAAGCAAGCAATGTCACAGGGGTGGTGTATAAGACAAGCTATTTAAGACCTTTTGGAAGCACCACTTGCACTTAAAGAAGAGGCAACTACTTGGACTTCTTAGCCTTCCTGGGTAAAGCACTAGCTCTGTCACCTCCCAGAAGGCAGCCTCAGCAAATGGTGTGGTAAGTACCATGGTCACGTGGGGAGTGTGCTGGCCCATCTGATGCACATGAGGTCACTGAGGCAGGTTTGGAGCTGGCCATGTAGTAGAAATTTAAAAATATAGATAGAAATTGAAACTGGCACTCTGCATCAACCCCTGATGGCTCCCTGCTGGCTTCCTGGCTCCAGACTATCTGTTCCGGACCTCTGATAACTCCCTGCTGGCCCCCAGGCCCCAGACGACCTCCTGTTAACTAGTTGACTCTCTGTCTCAGACTCAGTTAATCTCTTACTATCTCTTTGTCCCAGCCCCTGGCAATTTTCACCCTCTGCTTCTGTCTTGGCTTCCGCATTCCTGCTTGTACCTCAAGACCTCTCCCCTCCCCACTTTGTTGCAAAAGTATTTAACCACCCAC
>PVKM010028436.1:0-11379 GCA_004027735.1 Carollia perspicillata
CTCTCCTCATTTTTTTGAATTCTTATTTCTTCATTCTTTTCTGTTTGGTTGTTTGTTTCTTGCTTCTGGTCCACTCCATTGATTTGAGTCCCAGTTTTCTTCCCATCACTATTGGTTCCCTGTGCATTATCCTTCATTTCACTTAGTGTGGCCTTCATTTTTTTCATGTAATTTGCGACCAAAGTCAACCAGTTCTGTGAGCTTCCTGATCACCAGTGTTTGGAACTGTGCATCTGATAGGTTGGCTATCTCTTGGTCTCTTTAAAAGTATTGGCTCTGGGGCTTTGAGTTATTCTTCTGTTTGAGTCATTTTTTTGTCAGGTGGTGCCTGTTTCGTAAGGGTGGCAGAGCCTTAGGTGTTCACCAGGGCAGGGCAACCCATGTCACTGGATTGTGACGCTGTCTGTGGGTGCGGGGTCAGAGAGGGAAGAATGGCTCCTGTTCCACTCTCTCTTGGATTTGCATGCCCTCTGCTGCCACCCACGAGCAAACTGCCCCCCCCCAGTGCTCATTCCCAGGTGGTGGGCTTATGCACACTCCAGGACCCTGCGAGTTACCCTAACGACCTCTTCTGTGAAGCTGGGAGTCTCTCCTGGCACCTTTTCAATTGGTGTTTTTAGGCTTTATTTCCCATCGCTGGGCCCTGGGCTGCAGCGCGGTCTGCCTCACTGCCTGTTCTTGACTAGTTTGTCTGTGTGCGAATGTGTGACCTCCGATGACCAACCACCTTGCTCATTTTCTCCCTGAGTCTGGGGTCTGCGAGCTGGCCACCGGTGCCGCCTGCGCTCTTGGGTCTGCCAGCCACTGCCTTTTCCTGCCGTTCCTTCTCCGACTGCCGACTCTGGCCCTCTTACCAGTGTGGTTGAATGGTTGTCGGACTTCCGTAGTTCAGTTTTCTGTCTGTTTTGGTTGTATTGTTGTTTATAAATCTTTGTTGTCCTTAATTTTGGCTGTGCGAGGAGGCACAGTATTTCCACCTACGCCTCCATCTTGGCCAGAAGTCCAATTTAGTTCTTAATGCCTGGAAGAATACAGCATCCTCTGAGACCTCCTGAGGGAATATGGCTAGGGGGCGGTTGGGCAGGTTGCTTGTAACAAATCCATTTTGGCATTCATGCTCTTTAGCATTTAGACTTCTCGCTCTGTAATATGCCAGGAAAGTTCTGGAATTTTGCTCCTGCTGGCTGTAGCTTACTGTTGAGATTGGCCAACTTTGTTGACTATTAATATCACTTTCCAACTGCTCAAACCATAACATTAAAACCCAGTTCCCAGTTATACACCCATTAAAAAATTAGCTAGTCAGCCCTGGCTGGTGTGGCTCAGTGGATTGAGTGCTGGTCTGTGGGCCAAGGGGTCACTGGTTCAATTCGTAGTCAGGGCATATGCCTAGGTTGTGGGCTAGGTCCCTGGTTGGGGGGCACATGAGAGGCAACCACACATTGATGTTTCTCTCCTACTCTTTCTCCCTCCCTTCCCCTCTAAAGATGCCCAGCTGAGCCCAGCCAGCTCAGCCTAAATCAACCAAGTTCTAGCAGACCTGCAAATTAGGAGAACAAGTGGTTGCTCTAAGGTATTAGACCTTGGAGTGGTTAGTGGTGAGACCTTGGAGTGGTGACTATGCAGCATTAATGTGTTAGCTATATGCTAGCATTAAAAGAAACAGGGGGCAGAACCTCAGAGATGCTGGCTTACAGGACCAAGGGGAGGAAGAGGTTATTAGAACCAGGAGAGATGAGCCATAGGAGAGGTTGTTTGGCAAGATCTGTAGCCTTTGTCGGGGATAATTCATTCCTCTACCAGAGGAATAGATAGTCCCTCCCTATGGCCCTTCCCTATGGCCCTTATTGTCAGAGCCTCAAAATGATCCAGCTGGCAGAGGAGAAACGTGGTGTTCAGAGCCCAATCCCAGCATCACAAAGCCAACAAGAAGGTGGGCTTGAGGCTGAGGGACAACAGCTTAATTGGCATAGTCTTCCCTTTCGGCATTCAGAGCCATGTGCATCTACTGAGCATGTTAGGAGTCCCATACAGAAACAAAATCAGCTCCATGTTTCCACCTTTCTACAAAAATCATTCTCACTTTCCAAAATGAGGGGCCACAAAATCCAAATAGCAATTGTATTTGTGGGGGATAGTCTCACTATTTCTGGACTGTATTAATTACAGATCAAATTTCATTGCAGTCCCATCAGAATATGCGGTTTTCAAACACTATCATTTGATCCTAATTATTCCCCTTGGTTTCCCTCAATTGGTTCAGAATTTGGGTTGGGAAGAGGGGTATTGTACATTGACCTTCCTGCACATGAACAGCATGCTTATCCTCAGCAAGTTTATTAGCCACTGTGCCAATTATTTCCATTCCTAAGAGGAGTGAGAGTTCCAGCTGTTGCACATCATCCACTTGTTGTCAAACTTTTAAATTTGCCTATTTACAGATGAGAAATTGTGTCTCACTATTGTTTAATTTACATTTTTCTTACGGGAGAGGCTGAACGTCTTCTTTTACCTATATCTATTGGACTCAGGTTTGCTCTTCTGCTCCTATCTTTTCCTATTTTTCTAATTTTTTCTTCTTAATGATTTGCTGGAATTCATTTAAAAATTTTATAAAACATATTTGAAACATATAGATAAGACTAGAGGACAACATAAAAAGATCTTAATATGCCTACCACTCAGCCTAATTAAACTGTCTTCTTCTTTCATTGTCCAATTTCCTTCAGATTTTTAAAAGAAATAAAGCATCTATACTTGATATCCTTTTGGCCCCTTTCCCCAGTTCTATTTCTCCTCCCCAGTAATCACTATCCTGAATTTCATGTTTATCATTCCCATGCAAAGATTTTATACCAAGTAGGAGTTACATTCTGAATACTAATCCTTTGTTAATTTTATGCATTCTGAATTGCAAATACCTCCTCTCATTCTGTGCTGTGTTTTTCACTTTGCTTATGGTACATTTTGATATATGAAAGTTTTACATTTTAATGTGACCATACTTATCAGATGTTTCTTTCATAGTCTGTGTTTTTGCATTATATTTTTAAAACCCTTCTTCTATCTTTGCTGCACTCTTTTCATGATTGCCTGTCTTCTCTTCTTGCAGAAAGTCTATGCTCCCTTGGGGAAAGGGTCACAGTTTATATACTTCTTTCATCCTCTGCAATGTTAGTTCCAGTAAGACCCAATGGGTGGGGCAAAAGATCAGAGTGGTGGAGAGCCCCTTGTCTTTCTCTGCATCTCCAGCTCTAGCTGCTGCCCCCTCGAGTCACTAGCTTTTGTCCTTCCTCTCTTCTCCTTTCTCTTCCTATCTGTCTTCTCCCTTACCAATCTCTTATGCAGGACTCACAAGTTTAGAAGAATATCAGTTACAGCTACAAACTATTAACAATTAAGGGGATGAACGGACTCACACAACTGGCAAATCTTCAGACTTCAGCTTTGATCAGCAGCTCATTGACACGATCATAAAGGGACAGATATGGTGTCTCTGTCTTTTGTCCTACTTCTTGCTGGGTCAGCTTTATTCTCTAAACTTGTCCTCCCTTGCAGCCATATTCAGGGTTTGATGCCTAATTCAGGGTTGCTCAACATGGCAACAGTGACATTGGGGCTGAAACATTCTTTCTTCGGGGGAGAGGGGCCTGTCCTGAGCATTGCAGGATGTTAAGCAGCATCCCTGGCCCCTACCCGTCAGACATCAATAACAACCCTCCTTCCCACCCTAAGCTGTGACAGCCAAAAGCGTCTCCAGACTTTGTTGAATGTCTTCTGAGGGAAGGGCAAAGTCACCACTGGTTGAGAGCTTCCAACCAGCTCACCACTGGTTGATGAGCCTACGTCATCTGTCTGGTCCTGACACAAGGAAGGTCTGCTGAGATTGAAAAGTGCTGATGGGCTTAATTCAATCAGGACTTATCTCTAGGGATGTCTCAACTTCTGGTCTGTGCTTACAAAGGGTAGAAGCACAAAAGAAAAGCTTTGTGCTGGTAGAAAGAAAGAAGATGAAAGTGATGCTGGATAATCAAGAAGTAGCCACCCCAGAATAATCTGATAGTAGGCCCAAAGTGGCAGCTCAGTGACCACTTTGCCTCTTCCATTTTCTTTCTTTTTTTCAATAGCCACTCCCTCATCCCTCTGTGAACCCCTTGAAGTAACTTTCTTACTCATTTTTTGTATCCCAGCTTTTAGTATAGTAACTGGCTATTGATAAAGGTTTTATGGATCAATAAAGTTACTGTATTCTCCAAATACCATGATCTCTATCTTTGTCATCCTCAAATGACCTTCCCTATGGAAAAAAATGGAATAAGTAGAATTCTCCAGTTTTTTAATATGTGTATTTTTATTTTCAATTACAGTTTACATTCAGTATTAATCTGTATTACTTTTATTTTATTTTTATTGTTGTTCAAGTACAGTTGTCTCCCATTTTCATATATGATAATCAATGAACCCTTAGCTTTTACTATGAACTCTTCACTTTAGTTCAGAGAGAGAGAGGGAGAGAGAGACAGAGAGAGAAGATGGTGGAGAGAGAATTTCTGGTGTCCCTTCTTGTAAAGGCACTAATTCCACTGTGAGGGTCCCACCCTCAGGACCTCATCTAAACCTAATTATCTCCCAAAGATCTTTTATATAAATACTATCACATTGAGGGTTAGGGCTTCATCATGTGAACTTGGGGACACAGTTCAGTACATAGTATTACTATTTGGGATTTTGGTAATTATAATTCATTTAGAGAAGGAATAGAAATGTATATTTTTCTGTTATAGATTAGCCCCTGATCCACAGGTATGCCCATCACTGAATTTTTATGTAGATGACATTACAAGAAACAAAGAATTTTTAAATGTGCAGGCATGTCAGAGATTTTCAATTTACCTGTTATAGGTCAGGTCGCTAGGAATGGTTTTTGAGACCAACGGCTTTGAGAGTTTGAGTAGAGGTGGTTTATTGGAGCATGTGCCTCCAGGAACAACACCTGAAAGGACAGTATGACAGCAGGACTGGATGGAAGATGAAGTTGAACTGGGATACATCCTATGGCTGAGAATAGAGCTGTCTCCACCTGAAGCAAGGGCTCAGGCCCTTTTATGAGGCAGTGACTAGTCAGCAACTTCAAGCTGCCTCCAGGGTACAATGCAGCAGAGGCAGCTCCCTGATGCTGAAGGCAACTCCTAGAGAGCAAGTAGCCTTTATTCCTGGAAAAAAGGGGCCGGGTGAGGGCAGGTCTGGGCAACATGCCACAGACTTCATGACAATGCCCAAGCAAACTAGAAGCAGGGACTCTAAACTCATTATTGGGATAGCAGGGCAGTGAGAAGGCTTCTCTACCAAATGTCTCTAGACTAGCGTCTTTTCTATTGTTTCAGGGTTTCAAAGCCCTGAAAAAGCCACCGAATGTTTTATGAAAAATTCACATTAAAAAACTCACACTTAGCCTCCCACAGAGTAAATTTTGCATAGATTTTTAAAACAGTGTAAGTTCTGCCCTGGGTGGTGTGGCTCAGTGGGTCGGGCATCATCTCGCAAACAGAAGGGTCGCCAGTTCGATTCCCAGTCAGGGCACATGCCCAGGTTGCAGGCCAGGTCCCCGGTCGCGGTGTGTGAGAGGCAAACGGTGGATGTTTCTCTCCCTCTCTTCTTCCCTTCCCCTCTCTAGAAATAAATAAATAAAACCTTTTAAGAAACAGTTTAAGTTCTTCCTCACGTGACTTCTCATATTCTCCTAGCCTCCAAAGCTGTTTCTTTGGAGAGCTTTCCCGCTTGCACTGCCCAGCTCCATGCACTGCCGTTTATGTAGCAGGCTACTCAAATCTCTACGGTCCCGTGTTTGCTAACCCCTCCTTTGCTGTTTTAAGTTTTTCCTTTCATTCTTAATGCTTTCCTGGCCTTTGGTGTTGACCAATAATTTAACAAGCAGCACAGTATAGTGAGGAGCTATGTGGCAGGCATTTGTTGGTTGCCTGCCCAGTATCCACTAACCCTTCCTCCTGACTAGATTACTCTATTTTCTTTAAAGATTTTATTTATTTATTTTTAGAGAGGGAAAGCAAGGGAGAAAGAGAGAGAGAAATACCGCTGTGGTTGCCTCTCACATGGCCCCCACTGGGGATCTGGCCTGCAACCCAGGCACGTGCCCTGACTGAGAACCGAACCGCCAACCGTTTGGTTTGCAGTCTGTGCTCAATCCACTGAGCTACACCAGCCAGGGCAGATTACTCTATTTTCTATAAGGAACTTTAAAGTTTCTTGACATTCAGCTAGGTTTTTTTCATAGAATGGATCCTCTACTCCACAGGTGGGTAATTAGCATATTCTTTCCCCCTGGTTTCAATGATTCCTTAAGCAATGGGTATATAACCCAACTGAAGCTAATTCGATGGAAGAAGTTATTTGTTAGGGTTCCTCCCACTTCTGTATGGGCCACTAGAAATGATTCAGTGTTTCCTGCCGCATGTAAAAAAGGCACTAGGCAGTGAGCAAAATCGCAAATCTCTATCCTCTGGAGCACATGTACTAGGAGGAAGAAGCAGGCAGTAAAAAGATACATTAAGGTGGTGTTCAGAACCAAGGAGAAAAAGAAAAAGAAAAAGGAAAGGGCTTAGAGAGGTGATGGGAGGCAAGTTCTGCCTAGAACAACAACTTTGTTGTCCGTTATGAAGACTTTAGCTCTTACTCTGGATGAGATGAGGAACCAGTGGGGGTTTCAAGCAGCGTGGCATGGTATGACTTCAACTGTAATAGGACACTCTGGCTGCTGTGTTGACAGGCAGAAAGGGTGGAAGCAGGGAGACTACTTATGACAGGTATGAGGCTCTAGGATATTAAAACATTGGTTCTAATTGGTCACTCTTAATAGAACTAAATCTAGAGAGAGGGAGGCATATCTTGAAAGATGTCGTAGGTATAGCTTTTGGCACATGGAGCTGACTGGAGTCAAACACAGAGAAAACTCTCAAGGTTTTTAAGAAAAGTCTATGGGCAAAAGCATTACTAACAATGAAAAGAGACTGAAGGTGTGCAAGATGTAAAGAGAACTTTGGGCTCTCAATTTCTTATGGGCAGGAATCGGGGTGAGAAACTCACTTATCCACCAGGAAGGGAATATTAGCCAATGCCCTTTCCAAATGACTAAGGAAGATGAAGGAAAAGATAATTTTCTAGACTGTAGAACCAAGAGCGATGGAGAGTAGGCTGCAAAGTTATTCCTAGGGAGGAGAACCAGTGCCTAATCGTGGAACATCATCTCCCCTCCCCAAATAGAAAAACTTGACAATCTTTGCTCAGTGGGATTTAATGATTGTATGATCCAGTACCTGGTATTTGCTTTTATTATACATTCCCCCTTTAAAATGAAACAGTTGTTGTTTTGGTTGTATTATCCCTGTCATATGTTGTGTGTTGGGTGTGTGAGAAAATGCTTGCTCTTTCAATTCGTAGGTCTGTACATCAAGAACAGCCACACCTGGACCTAAGCTAGATCCTGAATTTCAAGGATTTGATGGACCTTTTAGGGGTCTTGGGATAGGAGTGAATGTATTTTGCATGTGAAAAGGATGTGAATGATTATAACCAAGAGAGCAGACTGTGGTCAGCTGAATTATCGGTTCTTCACAAATTTCCACCACCCTGTAAAAGCATGGTGCATACATGAGGTCTTTGCTGTGATCGCGTGGCGAGCAGTGTATTTCCTTACCTCTTGACTTCGGGCTTGGTCAGATGACTTCTTTTGGTGAATGAGATGTCGCTGGAAGTGTTATGAGCAAAAGCTTGAAATATTCTTTCATCACGGCCTTCCCTGCTTGTGTTCCCGTGGCCACCACGAGAAGAGCATGCCTTGAGCAGCACTTTCAGCACTGGCTCTGAGTAGGATATGTGCACGAGAGGCACCACAATTCACCCTCGGGCTCACAGCTGGAAGCAGACCTTCCCCAGCCGACCCTCAAACCCTCAGCTCAGAGCAGACCTGAACCCAAAGCCTGGAGTCCAGCCTAGCTCCAGGTAAAGTGCTTCTGGTCCACAGACCCATGAGAAAAAGCAATCACTGACTTTGGGGTGGCAATGGCTGACTGACCGATGCAGAGGTGACTGCAATAATTCACAAGAGAGGCAATGGGAACTAGGACCAGGGTAGTAAAAATAAAAGTGGTCAGATTCTGTCCACAGAGCACACATGCTTTGCTGATAAATTGTAAATGAGGTGTGAGAGAAACAGAGGAGTTGAGGATGAGTTCTACATTTTTTGGCTTGAGCAAACAGAATAGAACGGCCGTTTTCTGAGATGGGAAAATGAGGGAATTTAAGATTTGAGGGATAATATCAGGAGCTGTTATCAGAAGCAGTAACGTGTTATTGGACTTGTTAACTCTGAGTTGCCTACGGACATCTGAGCAGTCAGGGTAAGTAGGCAGCTGAACACACAGGTTTGGGGCTGGAGTGGAGAAAGGCCCACTGTTACAAGGACACATCTGGGGGTAATCAGCGTGTAGATGGCTTTTAAAGCCCTGAGACTGGATGAGATCAAGTTCAATTGCTTGAAAAGGGGTCTAAGGACTGGGACAGGGGTCGCTTTAGCATTTAGTGGTTGGGGACTTGAAGAGTTACCAGCAGAGAAGATTGAGAAGGAGCAGCCAGAGAGAGAAGATGAAAAGCAGTAAGTGCTAATAAAGTGAGATTCCTGTGTTGTTATAATACCACATTCATTCCTCCCTACCTTCTCCTCTTCCTTTTCCTCCCTCACCAAACACTTCATTACTGCCACTAGGTCATTAGATGTGTGTGCACACACGTGTGTACTGGAAAGTACAGTGTTAATCCCTTTACATGTATAAGAGGATTACTGTAAAAGTTAACTGGTTCCTTCCCCTCTCCCCACCCCTGCCCCCACCCCACCACGCTATATCCTCACTAGTTGGGGGAACGTCTTTTTCCTTTTGGTCTGCTTTTCAGGGCTGAGATACTTAAGTCTCTACATTAACTCTGGGTCCCGTTGATAACCCCCAAGCAGGATGCCTTTGAGGAGAATCGGGGTTGGAGGCTGGCACTGTGAATGCAATTGGAAACGAGCAGCTGGAACACTGGAAGAGTTGATTTTTTTTCTCTCCAGAACTGGAAAAAATGGGGTTATGGATGGGAGGAAGGAGTCCAATGGATATTTGAGACTTGTGTTTAGCTGGCCAGCAGCTCTCGTGCCAGCAGGACCTCAGAAGGGGGATGGCTGTCCAGTGGTGAGTGGAGATTAAAGAATGAATGCCACTATCTTGAAAGCATTGGCATAAGTCACCTGTATTTCAGTGGCAGTCCCTTGGGTAAACTGCTGTGGAGTCTGACAAGGGCTCAGTGCCCGGGAGGGGCGAGGGGCACCTGAAGTAACACTGCTTTGCAGAAAGACAAAGTCTGAGCAGAAGACGCAGATCTGAGTGTTTGCTGCAGAGCACTTGTTATGCACACACGATGGCTGCTTTTGGAAGCTCCTCAAGACCAAGCCACCCTGACGTATTATTGAGCTTGGGGGAAATGGCTGTGTGGCTGTGAACTAAGAAAGGTGTGATGCTAGAACCAAAGCCTGGGGCGTCCAATGTGCTGCAGACAGGAGTCGGAACCAGCCAGGATATGACATCAGTCTGCCGGACTGGGCTGCCTCACTGTGGGAGGAGGCATCAGCATTAAATGGTAAGACTCTACTTTCTCTCCATTTTCTTTTGGGAAGGGAACTGCAGCTTTTGGTGTAAGACAAAAACCCTGCAGTTTCTTGAATATTCAAGGGTAGGGAGGCCTCAAAAGGAGAGACTGAACTTTCTAAAAATTAGGCAATAGGGCTTAATGGCTTACTGAAAGAAGTCCGTGAGTTCATGATGAAGGTACTACCATTGATACATTAAAGAAACACGAGAAGTTTTAGCTGGAGAAGAGTATATTTGTATATGATATTGTCAAGGCTTTCATTTTTTTCAAATATATTAGTCTTATTCTGTGTCATTCTGGAGAGCAAGATAATAAAAAACTGTCAGTTGCATAAAAATAAGAACAGATATTCATTACTATACCCCAGCACATGAATTCTGCACAATACATTTTTCAATGAATGATTGAATGCAGGCATGACAAACGAAAACTTACGAGACAGATTTTTGACTCAGCTCATCTAGTAATTCAAGTTACTCTAAAATTAAATGGGCTACTCTCAAAAGGCAGTGGAAATCTCTCTCACCGTGAGTGAAACGGGAGCTAGAAGACCGCTTTACACGTTTGTGATAGAATGTGGCCATTAGCTAACGGTGAGGCCGCACGCCCTCTGAGATCTGAGAAGCCAAGGCGCTCCCGGTCTACCCCTCCAATCCAAGGGTCTCTCTACACAGACTCGGGAGAAGTATAAATAGGCTGATGATCTCAGAGGCATCTTCAAGAAGCATGTGTTCAATGGCATGTTTATTAAACAAACGCTCACGACAGATTTTCACAACAGCAACAATGTTACTTCACTACATCGAATCTCCCTTACTAAGAAAAAAAACGACAATCACAACAAGGTTGATGGATTTGAATTCTCTTTTCATGCTTTTTTGGGGGCAAAACCAGTCTCCTCAGTTGTCTTCCTTTGCTTTCTCTTCTTGAACTTCACCATCTTTCATTTTCTTCACCTCCTCTCTGGCTAAGTGTCCCCGGAAAACTGCTTGGATTTTGACAGCAGCGTTCTCCTCTTTTTCCTTATCTTCTTTAGAAAGTTCCTTCCCGGAAAGGAGCAAAAGAGACTTGGTAAACATTCCATACAGTATTTTGATGCCATAAAAAATAATGCATAAATTCAATAAATTTAGTGCTTGATGTAACAATCGAGTTCTGTTGCTTCCCAAGGGAATTTTATACATTTGTCATGTTGTGTACCTACCAATGGTAATTGCCGAAATGGTAGGCATTTTGTTTTGTAATTTTTAAAAAAATATATTTTATTTATTTATTTTTAGAGAGAGGGGACGGGAAGGAGAAAGAGTGGGAGAGAAACATCAATGTGTAGTTGCCTCTTATGTGTCCCCCACCAGGGACCCGGCCTGCAACCCAGGCATGTGCCCTGACTGGGAGTTGAACCGGCAACCCTTTTTGCTTCACAGGCCCGTGCTCAATCCACTGAACTACATCAGCCAGGGCTGTTTTGTAATTTTTAATATGTCTCTGCAATAAATCAACATTGCCAACTTTTTCCCTCCAAAATAACTCCTATTTCAGCCCTGGAAGAGGTAGCTCAGTTGGTTAGGACGTCACCCCGATATGCCAAAGTTACAGGTTTGATCCCCAATCCAGGGCACATAAAAGAATCAACCAGTGAATGCATGGCTGGGTGAAACAACAGGTCAATGTTTCTCTCTC
>PVKM010028437.1:0-10268 GCA_004027735.1 Carollia perspicillata
TGTGTAAACAATCACTGAATAACCAGACTCGGCTATTAAGACGAAACCTATGTTGAGGCTGGAAAGTACTGGACTCATGTCCCGGGCGTCTCAGAAAATGTCTTGGATCAAAAGGAGTTAACGAGCTGCAGCCCAAAAGAGCGAGAAGTCCATTGACGTTGCCTTTGTTTCGACACCCCAGAACTCTTCTGTAAAATCCGAAGTGCCATTGCTGTAAGAAGACGTATGTGACAGCTACCCAGAAGGCAAGCTTAGCTTTCCTGATTCCTGCCATGTTCTCCAGATTAGTTTGAAGACGCTAAATCATTCTGGGCTTATCTCTGTCAACAAATACACATGGAACACCTCTCTGAGGGCCCTGTGCTCGCCGCTGACTGCCGGGAATCCGTCTGTGTCGCTGCAAAAGTGTCAGGTGTGCACCTCGTCCTTGGTCCCACCCTTGGCAGCAAGAAGATAGTCAGTGTCACTTAATCCTCAGCTCTTCCTCAGGCGATGACAGTGTCAGAAAAGACACCGGCATTCGGGCTGCCTGTCACTACTAAACCCAATAAGCAGAGACAGCGATTGAATCTTTTATGGGCGCTTTATCCAGATGGCCGGCGATCTGAGAAGATGGAGGGTTCATACCCTAACAGACCATCTTGCCTTCTCTTTCCAGGCCAGACTTTTTATACCGGGGAATAAACAAGGTGCGGTGAGGGCTCTGAGATTCAGGGAGGATTGGGTGACAGAAGCTGCAACATTCCTGTCCTGGGCAGTGAGCTGTTCCCAGGGGCGGTGGTCGTCTGTCTCTCCCTGGAGCACAAAGGCCCAGATGCTTCCACTTGTCCCAGATTACCCCAGGCGGTAATCTCTAGCCAGTGCCCCAGGAGGTCGGCTGTTTTCCCAGGAGCCAGGATGGGCCTCATCTGTAGTTTCTGAAACAAAAGCTTTAACAGACACATTACTTACTAGGCTCATAACTTTTTACCTTAAACTAAAATTTTCCAAGTCTTGAGTCTCCTATCAACGGTTCATCCGAAAGTCGAGCTTTATGGTCAGACAGACCTTGATTAAAATCCCAGCCCGTTTGTTCGGCTAGGTATTGGATTTTGGGAAATCATTCAGCCTGTGAGCCTCGGTTAAGTCACCTGTGAAATGGGACGACAGTGTGTCTTCGTGCCTCTCAAAGTCACATGAATACTAGGTGAGTCGTGGGGTCCCTGTGCTAAACGTGCAGGTCGCCTCTGCCCCTCGGGTCTATCCTTAGTCCCCCCATTTTGTTCTCTTCCCCTATATTTCTGTTTCCTCTCATTCAACTTTTAGATATATTTTTAGTGATGAGAGAGATAGAGAAATGTCCGTCTGTTGTTCCACTTACTGATGCATTCATTGCTTGATTCTCGTCTGTGCCCTGACTGGGGATCAAACCTGCACCCTTGTGGTATTGGGACGACTCTCCAACCAACTGAGCTCTCTGGCCAGGGCTGTCATTCAGCTTTTAATTCAGTTATGTCTACACGTTTTGTGTATGTTGGAATGGTGGACACGGTCAGATGTGCCCTGACACCGCACAGCCGGCATGCTGCGAGGTGTGTGCAGCACCCGTCGTCCCCAGCAGGTGCTGCATGTCCTGTGCTGTCCCGCCAGTCGCAGCCCCCAGCTCTGTTCCATGAGTGTCGCAGGTTTCTTAGGGGAAAAACAGGCTCTCCGAAGCACCACTGCTTTGCGGTTTACTGGGCAACAAAACATGTTATCAAAATATTTCAACTGGTCTCAGTGGGTTTGCATCAGCCGTACTATGTTACCTCCCAGCCCCTTCGGGGGGGTTATAAAATAGACGTGAGGCCAGCTGGACCCTTAGAATGACAGAAGCCTCCCACCCTGCCCCCTTGTACCCGTAGCCCCTCCCTCCTCAGGGTGGGATAGACCCCGCACCTCACTGGCCAGCCCTGGTGAGCTCACTGTCGGCTTGTCACCGAGTTAAATCTGCTCCTCGTGGGGCCACCTGGATCCCACAGTCCCCTGGACCCACCTGCTGATGGTGGCTCTCAGCAGCCGTTGTCCCCTTGCTGCAGACACGTTCCACCCTTCGGCAGCTGGAGGGCAGCTCTCCTTGCCTTTGCTCTCCCTGCTTGGGGCGCAGCAGGCCTGACTGTCCTCTGCGTGAGATGGCCTAGACCTTGGGCATCTGAGCCGCCCTTGTGCGGAAGGTCCCGGGGCTGACCTGCCAGCCTCCACCCCGGCCAGCTCCAGATGTCACCAACAGTGGAGGGGCTTGTGACGACCTGTGAGCCAGATGTCCTGTGTCTGTTTTGTGCCTTTTAAAATCTAAAACCTCTTAGTTATTTTATCAAAGTGCAGCCAACCCAGGTTTTCTCCATTCCAGCCTTATATGTGTTTTACGGAAAATCAGAAGTTGAAGTTTCCTCCACGACCCTCAGCTTAGGGCTTTAACACAACATTCCCAGCCCTCGGGGCCGATTTCAATGTCTTTCCTCATCTGTCCAGCCCTGTCACGCGTGCACCTGCAGATGGGGTGGCTGTCACCACCACCTGGTCTTCCTTCGGGGTCTTTTCATGATGACAAGCAGTTCAGAACTGAGGCTGCCTGGCTTGGTTTGACAGCCAGAGAAGGAAGTCCTCCACTTCATTTTAGTTTTTACTCTTTTCAGAATGGAGAGGATTTTTCAGGATACCTGTTTAAAAGATGGCTTGTAAAAATCTTTGTTTAAAGCATTAAGCTTCTATCAAGGCAGTTTTTTTTTTCTCAACTACAAAGCAGGCAGTGTATATGGCATATAGGTTAATAGGGAAATATAGCACTATAATTACAATTTGCAGTTATGCAAGGGAGGGATTTATAGTTTTCAACTTGTGATGAAGCCCCCCAAAATTTATTCAGGTATGTGTTCCAAGCACTTGGGTTTAGTTACTGTGGAGGCAAAAGTCACAAACTCCTTCATCACACATCTTGTGGCCAGAAGAGCTCCGATCCCCCCTGGGAGTGTGTTGGCCCCAATGCATTGTCATTAGCGGTGATGCTGAAGGTGCAGGAGAGAGGCGGTGGCATGGCGGTCACAGCAGGGAGTCATACATACCCTTCTGTGTTTGCTGAACGCTTGTGACATCCTCCAATACAGTCATGCTCGTCCCTGCATGCGCTCTGAAAGTAGAATTTCATTTTTTCTTTTCAAAGATCAGGAAAAGGAAGTTCAGGGAAGTTCAATAACTTGGCCAAGGTCACAGAACAAGTCCACAGCAGAGCCAAGACACTATCCCACGTCTGGTCTTCTTCCAACCCCAGGCCAGTTTTATTGTGTCTCGGAGCCTCTCAAATGCTCCACTTCCCGAATTTCCCGCCCCAACCCCCTTCGCAGCCAACACCACACACCCACAAATGCGTGAATACCAGTCGGCACGTTTGCTCGGGGCCAGAAATAGAGGTGCCTCCCTAAGAGGCCTGTCTAGAAGCAGAGGTGGTCAGAGCCAGGGCCAGAGGCCAGGCGCCAGCGTGGCTCCCTTCAGTCCCTCAGGGCAGCATTCCGCAGCCCCCTGCCAGGAACAGCAGCGTCCCGGGGCTCTGAGACAGACAGTGTCCCCGTCACCTTCTGAGTGTTCCTCAAAAGCAGGCGCTGGACCTTGGGAAGGTCAGAACCAGCCCCACTCACCCAGGACTGTTGTTCAGACCATTAGTCTGAGCGTCGGCAGGGCAGTGGTTGGACCACAGGAGGCGAAAGGTTCACAAGCTCGCAGCCCCGTCTCCGCTGTCAGAGAGCGAGATGATGGGCCGTGCGCAAGGTCTGGGCGAGCCATCTGCTCTCAAGTTTGTTCTCCCCAGTTTCTAAAGGGGCTTCCTGGTGTTTCCTGGTGTCCTTGAGCCAGGGAGCGGCGGGTCAGAGCGGGGCCACCCGCTTCCCGAGGCCCAGGTGGCATGCTGTGTGGCCCAATCCAGGCCCAGCAGCTCCGGGCCCAGGCAGAGAGGCGTGAGGGGCATCCCTTCGGGTGTGGCTGCCGGAAGCCAGAGTGGCTTTCGAAAGGGATCAGGAAGTGCCCTCACTTTTCCTAGGAGCTTTGGGGATCCTCCCCAGAACGGGGACAGAATTGTTCGGATGCGTATATGAAGTGAGAACTCCCAGGAACTGAAGAATTCTCGGGAGTCACTTTGAGATTGCGTATGCGTGTCTGTCAGTAAGAGAGGCGTCTAGATTCCACAGGGTGTGGCTGCCATGCATCCAGGTTGGGCTGGGACTCACAGGCACAACACCAGGGTAGGAACACGGTCCACGTCCTGAAGTTTCCTAACAAAATAGAAGTGAGGCTGTACAGGCAAGAATCATTCTCAGTTACATGTAAGGAACTGGCGTGGGGCGGGGTCAAGACAGGCTGAGGAGCCCGTAGCGCCAGCATTGAGCTCAGTACCTCCTGTCTGGTCCTGCTCCTGCAAGGCTGAGCTCTGCGAGGAAGGGTTTCCTGGACCTTGGGTGCAGGGAAGCAAGAAGCAGACAAGCGAGTGAGACTGGCCGAAAGGGCCAGCTCACGGCCAGATGACAGGTGAAACCCAGGGTCCTGGAGACCTCTTGCTTCTGCGTGGGACTCTGGAGTGTGGGAGACCTGCAGGAAAGGAGAATCTTCGTTCCCCATTGGACCGGGTGGCATGGGATGCAAGCCCAATGCTGCAGGCAGCCCTCTTGTCCCTGCGTGGTGAGGACTGGCCCAGACACGCTGCCATGGAGGAAGGCAGGGCTGTGCGGCACAGAGAATGGGTCCTGGTGACACCACCCAGCCCCTGAGTCCAGCCGGCCCAGGCAAACATTCTGTTGGGAGTCACTGAATTCCATGCTTTGCTACGCCCTTCCAGTTGGATTTTCTATCCCTGAGAAGCAGAAGACTCCTAGTAAGAGTGGGTGATAGCTTTACTGAGGGGTCCTTCCCCCACACCTTTCTGAGAGCACAAAGTGAGACTTTCACCACCAGGCCATTTGCAGGTGTGAACAGTCTAGAAGACCAGAGAAGGTGCCTAGTGTCTGTCCCCTGTGGTCCCTCTGCAGCTGAGTGGCAGACCTGGAGTTTGAGCCTGCCCCACCCCCTGGGCCCTTCACCCACCTCCTCCGCCTTGGATCTCTTCGCCTGGAGCTCCAGGTCTGCAGCAGGTGCTGTTACGTCTGTGCAACTAAATGGCGAACTCGGTCCCATCCCGCTGCCTTGCTGACAGATGAGAAAGCTCTCACATGCGCAAGTCCCCAGGGGTAAGGTTTGACACCTCAGGTGTGAAGATGAGCGATTATGCAAATGTATTCCGGAAGGCTGCCGCTTTGGAGGAACTCCAGCAAGTTGAATTTTTCAAATAGCACTGGTTTGAGCTTATCCTCATTGTGCCACAGTGCATACTTTTACTCCGGGCCTGTCACCTGGTGGTGCTGAGCCATTAGAGAATCCGAGAAGTGCCGAGTAGTGCGTGCACAGGCAGGAAGGAGTCCAGCCTGCCCACCTGCTTCCCAGCTGTCCGTGCTGCTGACTCCACACCTCAAGGTCACCCTGGAGCTTGGTTTTGTGACTCAGTCAGGTCCAGGGGTGGTGCGGGGCGTGTGAGTCCAGGAGGGCCGGGGCAGGCGGAGAGTCTGCCTTTTTCCAGCTTATAGGGAAGTGTAGGAGACGGGATCGACTTGTTCTAAACACAGGACGGCAGGACACATTCAGCTGTTAAACCTGCATTGTCTCGGACCCTTGTACAGCGCGGGGGTTTGTTGGGCACACGGGACGCACTTTAAACGTTCTTCCTCATGACGGGCCACACGCTGTGTGTGTTCTGGCCACGTTCTCCCCACTACTGACAGAGTCGGCTCGGGGAAGGCCACTTTGGGTCCGGGGGCTTCCGCACTTGGGGCTCTCTGTACAATCATTCGTCAGCCTTCTAGGTATCGGGTGGGGCTTCTTTCATCTTGTTTCCCAGAGCGTCTTCCCGAGACTGACTTTAGCTGGACTTAGTGGAAGCCGGGCTTGGCCCAGGCGTGCCTTGTGGTTGCCGGTGCACAGTCCGCAGTGGACTTGGCTAACTGACGAAATTAATACATCGCATGAAAGCAGGGAGACTCCCTCTCATTTCTTGTCACTCTGGAAGGGTTCTGCCGTCGCCAGTGCCTTTCGGGTCTGGATTGCGGTCTGCCTTTCTGGGAACACAACGGAGTGGGCTGAGGCTCCCCTTCGAGGGTGTTTAAGTAAAAAATGAGCAGTGATGGAGTAACAGCCACTGATAACAATTAGGGAAAAAGGGTACCTGAGCAAAATAAGGACAATATAATGTATTGCGTTTCTTTTCTATTTTGCTATGTTTTACTATGTTACATTTTTTAAATTGAAGGTTGTATTGCTGTAACTTTTTCCCCTACAGACTAGGAAGGCTTTGGAGAGAGGCATACTTTGAGTTTGGGGAGAAAGGAAGGCAAGACAGTTTTTAGTGAATTTTAAAGGAAATTGTTTGGGTAGAAAATGAAGTTTTTTAGGACTCTGATTTTAAGAGCAGTCCAAAATGATAGAATCCCAGCTTTCTAGTCAAAGTTATCGTTGACACAGGAGAGCCACGTGGGAACATTGTAGGTTTCTTGCCACTGTGGAAGGGCTGGTTTGGGGACAGGCTGGGACAATCAGAGGACACCTGTGAACCTGTTGACCGCTGGCCCTGTGCTCCTGGGCCAGTCTAGTCTAGAATTTGAAAACCCATTTTGAAACTTATTTTCAGAATGAAAAAACACTGTTCCTTTTTCTGCATTGAAAAATACGTATACCCAGCGGGACTGATGCAGTGACACCAGCACTAGTTTCTCTTCACCCAGCGTCGTCTGTCCTTCCCCCAAGGGACTGGCCTGTCACGGGCTAAAGCGATTCCCTGTTTCAGTCTATAGTAAGCAGTCATACACATGGCTCTGTATTTAAAACTCCTACTAAAAGCCCTGTGCTATCTTTAGTTGTCTTTTTATGCACTCAGAAAACGGGGTATCGGAAGAATTCAGTGATTCTCTCCTGTTTACCCCTCAAACGGTGTAATAAATTATACAGATATTAGGTTTCACTACAAGGTTGTAGGTCCCCTGCCTTACCTTTAGAGCAATGTTGCCAGGCTGAACTCTGGCAGAGGGTATGCCGTCATCAAAAAATGCAAATGGGAGATGCCAGGCTTGCACATTGGCTATTTCCTGGTTAATAATTTTAGTCAGTGTAACTGATTTGACTGACAGGGTGCCTGGGGATGGCTGTAGAACTGGGAGCATCATTTTAGTGGAGCTCGATGTGTAGCAGATACTAAGGTGAAATGCAAGCGAAGCACAGTGTCAGGCTTTGGGAGTGAACAAAATAGAGGAAAGGTGAGGCCCACCTGGGCGGAAATGTCACAGGTGTGGTTTGACGAGACGCCACATCCCTCGACGACAGAACTGTGCTGCCTATGAATGGCTTCACGTCTGGAGACCTTTTGTCTTCTCAAGTTGCTGTCTCTCCTGAGACCAGCGGCCATGAAAACGGAAGGACCCGCGGTAACTCATCAGGGCCGAGTGTGTCGCTGCGTCCCTGCGCAGGTAGCTGCCTTCCCGTGGTCAGGGACGGGCGTTTCTTTTGCTGTGTATGGGGCTCATCCTGACCCCAATTCTGCGCATGCCACTGGTAACCAATAAGAAAAAAGTCTTCGTCCCCAGGAGCAATCTCACCCACACGCTACATGAAACTCTGCCAAATAGTGACACTGGATCTGTTTGTACCAGACAGACAGAGCACCCCGAAGTCAAAACCTCCCATCAGGCGTGTTAGAGGTGAGCAAAAGGCAGCAGAGCCTGTTAATTTAATCCCTGTGAGTCAGTTGTAACGCTGCATCTCCATGTGTGCGGTTCTCCATTTGGCTGACTCCTCGCCCAGCTGCGTGCAACCTGAGTTTTTTTATCACTGTTTTTATTAGTTGCATATGCAGAAAGAGGAGGCACACTTTTCACCCCCTACATATTTATGACTTTCCGGTGAATGAATACTTGGACTTCATATTCTGTATTTGAAATGTTGGATCCTCTTGGGTTTTTTTTTTTTTTTTTTTTTTGGCTGACATAGGAGAAGCAATGCCAATTTGAGATGTAGGCAAGTTAGGATCAGAGATGAGAATCACCCATGAATGCATTACAGTCGCTAAACTCAGACCTGCGATTAGCTGTGGAGGTTTTCTAATGAATTATTTTTAACTAATTACAGATTCACACGCAGCTGAGAGAAACCGTACAAAGGGATCCCCCATGCGTCCTTTACGCGTGTAACAGGCGTTCACATCCTACAGAACTGTCACAACCATCCCAGCCAAGATGTTCGTCGCCCCACAGATCTCTCCTGCCGCCCCTTCATAAGCAGCCCTCATCCTTCCCGGTCCCGCCCCCGCCTAACTCCCGTCCTCACGGATCTGTTCTCTGTCCCTATAATCTCGTCGCTTTAAGACTGTTACATAAGAGGAAGCAAACGGTGTCTAACCTTCTTGGATTGGCTCGCTCACCGCAATTCATTCGTCCCCAAAACCTCCTTCATTGCTCACTGGAGCATTTCGTGGTCGTTGTCAGGTACTCCCTGTCACCAACGTTGGGATCTGTCAGTTGTCTTTGAGCAGTTTGAGATCTTCCCATTTCTTACAATGACGAGTAATTTTATACTACTAATAACGCCATTCTGGTATTAGGTTTCGAGCCCCTGGGTGTTATTCAGCCCTTCTGTGTCATCTGGCCTCTGACACTGCTCTGGCAGGAGACAGGGGACCATGGTTTGGTTACTTCCAAGTGGGGCTAGAGGTCCAAGTGCCCCACTCAGCCTCTGTTCACATTGAGGTGGGCGGAGCTTCCTCCTTGCTTATTGGGGTGGGAGCTCAGCCTCCTGCTGAGACCTTCAGAGATACCTCTCTGGAAGGGAGGGATTCGGAAGAGCTCTTTGCCACTCCTGCCCACGTGGCATTCCTGACCCAGAACGTAATGAAAATACGCGCTCTGCACTAAGCCCTCCTGGTGCCGCCCCAGCAGGCTGAGAGGGGGCGCCCCATTGCTGCCTGGTGGGAGAAAGCTGGGTTCCCTGCTCCGCCTCTGCTGGTGCAGGGAGGAGGGGGGATGGCCAGGTGGGATAGAGAGGTTATCGTCTAAACGTTTTCTGTCCAGGCAGCCCAGCCCTTTCCTGATGTTTAGGCTGGAAGCTAAAGTAAAGTTTTGTTGGGGTTTCCGTTGTTGTTTTGGGTTTGTTTTGTTTTTTGTTTTCTTTTGCTTTTGCTGCTGCTGTTGGCATCTCTGGGCGCCAGTCTCTGGGGTATATGAGGCAACAATAAAACCCAGGGAACTGACCTCGGTGTCCTTCCTTGCGTCCCATAGTCCTTAGATACTGCACCTTCTTCCCATCACCTTTCAGAAGGTGTTTTCACTCTGTGTCCTATCCAGGGTCTTGGTTACATGTAATGGAGAAACAGGGAAAGGTCTATCAACGAATTCCACCTTTCTGAAAGAATACAACAGACCTGAATTTATCCATTGATATATCCACGCTTAGCTCCTGCTACCACATATTCATATGATGAGTATGTTGTCATAACAACGTAGGGTGGCGGATACCAGGGTACCAAGTATTCTTTCGCCACCGGCCTCCAACAGGCTTTCAGGCAGTGGGCCTTCACAGTAACGCGCGTGGTCAGGAGAATCACCTCATGGCTGCCTCTGAGCACACGTAGGTTCGCAGAGAGTCCTAGAAATCAGACGGGTAGGGAGGCGGAACACAGTGCACTCACTGGCTGTGTTTATAGTTTCCCTGCGGAGAGTCGAGCAGACCAGAGGAGAGCTGAGGGACTACAAACGAAGGAAAAGGCTGGCTCCCGGTCCGCCATGCTCGGGTCCTCATGCGGAGGGCGGGGGAAGCTTGGCAGGCTTTGAGAGCGTGAGAGGAAGACAGCAGAGTTGAATTCAGTTTTCCCATCTAAAATTGCATTCTATAACTGTAGTATTTTTTCCCTTTAGGAAACTTGGGCTCAGACATTTTTCGTTCTAGAGATGTAGCAGATTAGAGAAAGCGTAACACTGTTACTCCTGTTAGCAGTGCCCAGAAACGATAGACAGTGAAGTTTCTTCTCAATCCCTATGTGAGCGCAGCAAGAAAGCCAGAAGATGCCCAAGGACCAGAAACGGAGAGGGAGCAGGAAGCAGCAGGTCCACTCCTGCAGTCCGGGGAGGTGGCCAGGGTTGTAGGTCTCGGGCATCTGAGGCTGAGATGTGGCAACCCACGCCAGGCTGGGTGGT